>CM045564.1:12047517-12283102 GCA_024721245.1 Mitragyna speciosa
AAAAATAAAGATCCGTCAGCAGTCCTTTAAGTTGTTATGCTAACTTAAATGGTTTGGTTTTAAACATTCTTTACCAGTGATCTGCTGTGTTGATCAGGAGGAGTTCAGTGTCCTTTAAGCATGGTTTCCAATTCAAAACTTGTGAATGGAGAGAGTTGTGGAAAAACTTTCTTTAAAATGGGTCGAATTCACTCAACTTCGGATTTAGCGTAGGCCTACATATTCTGCCGAATACTCTGGGTCCAATAAAAAAAACTAATAATAATAAATTAGAATGGTGAAAACCTTCACAAATGACAATAATAATAAACGTATTTTTTCGAAATTAGTGGGGGTTCACAGCTAAATTCTAGTACAATGATTTTTTTTTGGCCAGCGCGGGTACATGCCCCACTGGAGATAGCGTAGATCTGCCCCAGCTTACAAACATTCTTAGGCTTGAACGGAAGGTGTAGTTGGATATTTTTGAAGGGGTAGACAAATTAATCTATATTTTTGACGAGAGTGGAATAAAGTTTTTTGCCGAAATCTATATGTTTCTGAAGAAGATATAGTCAAACCAATTCTTGTATGAAATTGCTATATTTATTTTCATTGTGCCAAAGATTTTCCTGCATTTCACAAGTAGGCAAGAACGAGAGATACCAGTGATTATTTGTGGTATTTGACCAGGTAAGCTTACTCTACATTACCTTTAAGAGTTCCTTGACAAGCTTTAAGTTTCTATTTTATAGCTTGCTTCATAACTTCAACTGTAGAGCAAAACTTCAAAAAATACATCATTTATAGACTTGAACTAGATCATGAAAATAGGATGGTCAAAACATGATTAGAATTGGAAACTTATGTTCATTAGAGAGTGCAAAGGTAGTCTTTTAAGACATTTGAGAAGTTTTTAATCATGATGAACGATAATTTTTGGTACCCCCCACCTCTAACAGATCCAGTTTAATTTTATGTTTCTGCTTTCAATCCAGCATTGATATTAGTTCATCAGAGTCATTCTTTCGGGGAGGACGAAAACCTACACTCTGTGTGCAGTCGAAGTGTCATGCTGTACATGTCTTTGTAAATGGGCAGCTATCAGGTAAGATGTCAAACTTAGCATTTAACCAGGAGTGATGTTCTCAACTATGAATCGAGGATGAAATCTTCTGTATTTCACTACATTATACAGGATCAGCTTATGGTTCACGCGACGATATGAGTATTAGATTCAACGGACCTGTAAACCTTCTTGCTGGAACAAATAGAATTGCCCTGGTGAGTACAGCTGTTGGATTACCAGTAAGTTGTCTCTCAACCAGTCTGTTTGCTTGCAACCTTGGTTAGAGACTTCTCTTATACTTATGCTAATTGAGCACTATGGTACTGATATTCTAATAAGCCATCAATTTAAGTGTAATTATTCTGCAGCAATTTTGGCCTAGTTGATAGTTTGTGTAAGATTTCTTGCAATTCATTTCACCGTCAAGTCAGATTTGACAAGGCATTTTCAATTTTCCCTCAAACAAACGAATAGCAAGTCTGATTAAAAAAAATTTGATTCTTATTTAAAATGCTGATCTTTTTTATTTTACGAGAAACATGTTTAGTATCACCTTCGATACTGAAAATTAGCACTTCTTTGTAGTACTAGACTAGGATTCATTCTTTACTATGTAATTCTTTTATTTGTCTAGACTAGGAGGAGCAAGGACGTTGGACTTTCCCCTTTAATTGAGGCCTTCAAATGAGAGATGCTATATCTACATTGATCATCTTGCCATCGGCAATTGATCGACGCATTAAATTTAGGGAAGGAAGAAAAGTTATGAACAGAGTAAGGGACAACAAAGGTAGAAGATTACTAGATAGTCTCGAATTTGCTTATTTATATAAACATAACACGGAATTCCAGATGCTAATTGAAAATAATTAAATTGAGTGTTAATTATTTTGCAAAAGTTCAAGAAAAGTGTTTCCTTATGCTTGACATGGAGCACAAACTTGAACTGCCATTCAAATTGAGCTTGTATATATGGTATTGTTCTCACTCGATTCTTGTTTTTATAAAAGTTGATTTTAGTAAAGTTAAAAATTAGAATCCAAAAGCTAGTCTTTAGTTGCTTCTGATTTTAGCGTAAAAAATTGAAAAGCATGAGGGAAAAAAAAACAGTTGAGAACATCACAAACAAATTTTTCAAAATCATAAACTAAAAACAAGTATAATAAAGCAGTTGAGAACAGGTCCATTGTTAAGGTCAAATCTTGGTTTTTGAGGAATTAATTGACTCAAACTTGTTTTTAACTCCACGTGAAAAAGAGACTAAAGCTTATATACTTATACACTAGAAAATCTTATATGCTTATACACTAGAAACTTATATGAAATTACACATTCCAAAATACACATAACAGTAGTTAACTCAAGGTGAGTCAAGATTATGGAAGCTGAAAATCAAGCCAAAGCAAGGATAATACAATTTCTTAAACTAGTTGAGTCAGCTTAAATCAGGTCATTCTGAAACAACATGATCCGGGTTCACAGCTTCACCAAGTAGACATTACATATTTTCCCTTTTATGTTTAACTCTTTGCAATGAAAAGGTATGCTCAGGCTATGTGCCCTTGAGAACAATGCACAATAAAACATAAAACAGAATATGACCAGAAACATCTCGTGCTTAATATATTGAGAGTGCAACCAGACATACCTTCAAGTTCTGTTCACCCCCATCAACAGCAATCTTGTCAGGCTGAATGGCCTCGTACTCATTGATGTCAACCCAAGAAATAGTACCAAAGCCACCGATAAAATATATGTCACTGTTGGTAAAAACTAGGCAACCAATCATTCTAAATTTCACCTTGAATGCAAAAACTTCAAGATTATCAAACTTTCCATTTAAAAAACAGAAGTACTGTATGTATTTTCCTATATTTTGCATGTATAGAAAAATATTTGGCGTTACAATAACTGAATGTGGCTCATGCTCTTCAAATGGCTTCTGGTGAAAACAAAAATCCGGCTAAAATAATAGTTTCTATGTGCTACAAGACACTGTGGCACAATTATATCAGTAAAATAGATTGGGCAACAATCAACAGAAGACTGAGGACAGAATGAGCTCCAGAGAGCCAGGTGGTACTGGGAAGGAAATGTTAGTGTATTACCGCAATGTGGAGATTTATTGGACAAAGTACAGTTGTACCACTAAAAACTTGAAGTTTGGTTATTAAGAATGTTCAAATCAAAAGTATCCCGTTTTATTGAACCTATTCTATTATATTAAAATTTTCAAAATAATTAGTTCAAAGTTTAAGCATCTCCAAAGTTCCAACCATGAGAGTTAAATATCCCTCTTTAGTAAGTACTATATTTATTTCACATATTATTGAAGCTATACATTCCAAAAAGAAAATATGAATTAATCTCTATGGAAAATATAAACTTTCATTTTCAGTACTCTAATCTCCCCTACGGTTTATTGTCAAATATCCCTGTCAGTAAGAACTATATATATTTCACATATTATTGTCGAAAATAATTGCCGAAACTCTGTATCAATTATCACTTGCATCTGCAAGTTTAATTTGGTGTACTATGCAAACTAAATGTTTATTGTGTCCTATTTTACACTCTACAATCTTTATTCTATCCTGATTTGCGTATTTAACTCATCCTATATTTTGCTCGAAACTTCATGGCCTTTGCACTTTGGCTCAATTATTATTTGTGTTTACAAATTATTTGTGTTTACAAAATAATTCATAAACGTGATCTCAATTTAAATTATAAGCAAATCTATTGAAGCATGTGACTACTTCAGACATATAGATGAGATGCTCTATTGTGGGTATCTGTTTAGAGACACCAAAATCCTGGTGCATCTAAAAAGTGATTCAGTGATCTTTTTTATTCATTCATCCTTGTTTATGCGTCTTCTTACATATATGTGTGCACATGTGCGTCCAATTTTTTTGTATTCATAGACATTTAAAAGGGTTAGGGATTGGCAAATGGTGTCTCTTAATAGAAGTGAATGCTGCGCCGTCTTTCTTCAACACCTCCATATTTTGCTGAATCTGAATTTGCATTTCTAATTGGATAGAGATAGTGGGATAAGAGGTCTATTTACTGGGGTTGGTCCTTGCATTGGTCGTGCTGGCCCTTCTATTGGAATTGTGGTGTCTTTCTATGAAGTTGTGAAGTATGTTCTTCATCGGCAATATGCTACTTAATGGTAGCTTGGATAAAATAGATCAAACGCTACTCATTTTTTGAAATTTTAAAGGCGCAGTTGTTGACTTAGATGAAGCTAACTCCATTGTGGCTCTTAGATGGTTAGGCAGTTTTGATGATGTTAGCTTGTGGAACTTGGAAATGCAGGAAATAATTTGTTGTCTCAATTACTTTTCTACCTTATTAGGTGGTTTTACAAACCAGTCGTTAGCTTGAGAAGAAATTTTGTAAAAAAAAATTTTGGCCAGTTGGCAGGTTTTTTATGAGATCATCTCAGTTTGCGAGAATTATCATATACTGTCTTGCTTTTGCATTGAAGATCTTAACCTTCGATTCTTTCATTTTGCTCCCACTAATTCAGGTATGGAAATTTGGGGAAGTGCTAATGATGTTTAATTGCCCTCATTTTCCCTATTTGACATTGACCTGTAGTGCAAAAAGAACACATTGCCCTCATTAGTAGTCATTTATTTGTTGCTTCTCAAATATCTTTTCAATGGTTAACCTCCTGATAGAAATGTTAGTTCTAACGCTGAAACTTATCAAGCATAGGTGGTCAACTAGAATTATTATGCATTTCTTAGCATGATTTTTCAGAAAAAGCAAGGGGTACACTAGCTAACTTTAATTAAAGGGTTCAGATTGTGAGATCTTTTAAGTTCTTGCATGTTTGAATTCTTTCCTAAAGTATTGGTACATAGAAAATAGAACTTGATTATGCCATACTATATGAAGAAAGAAAGTTAATTCTGCTGCACCTATGGCAGTCACGGAAATTTTGTGGGGTGCTTTTGTTTCTTCAAGATCCTTCATCACTCAGTTTATGTGCTCTTAATCACTCAGTTTATGTGCTACCTTTGTATATAGTTGTGCTTTTTTCTGTTTTCATTTGTGGCTGGTCTTGGTGCGATGGAGTCCAGTTTCATGCTTTGCTTTAACTGGTTCTGCGATGGACTTTCCATAGCACTTATTCTTTTGTTATATGATCTTGTAAGGTGCTGTCTTAGTGACAATAAAATTAACTGGATAGAGACTATAATGAACTGGAATTTAGATGGATAGAGACTATAAGACCAGTTTTTTTGATAAGAATTGATAAGGATTTGAAGGGATGTGGGCTTTCAGGACTAGGAGAGCAGATTGACTAGTGGCAATATTTGTTTTCTTCATGAACGAAGATTACAAGAACTTGATTCTCAAAGTAGGAATTCGTACTCCAATACTTTGACTGCATGTACTGCTACAAATTTGACATGGCAGCCTAAATTATTTCCTTAAATTAATTTCCTTCTTTTGTTTATTAAGTATTTCTTTAATGAAGTTCATTGTATCGATCTGTTTTTTTTTTTTTGAGATTGATGAACATGTGGTTGGAAATGGGTTAATTATTGTTAATTGAAAGCAAAGAGACCATTAATTGTGCTTAACCTTTCAAAGTATGGGTTGAAATGAATTAGCCCAATTAGTTAATATTTTTTCAAAATATTGGATTGGACAAGGGCTTTGTGGGTAGTTTCTCTCCACCTGTTTCTAAAGTAGAAACTGATGTGTAAATTGATGTTTTATGTGCTTGTAGGTAGGTTTGAATTCCTTTTTTCTATACTACAAAGTTTATTAGCTAATTATTCAGGTTAATTTTAAATGATATTGTTAACTAGTTAGCTAATTAATGGTTGAATGCAGTCAAAGCCAAAATGTATAGGACCGTGCCTAGTCCTTGTTGGATCTGATTTCTTGGAAACATCATCATCATTTTGGGAATATCTGTAATTCAGGTTCGAATTGTTGGCCTTCTTATTTTTATTAATTTTTTTGGGGTTGAATTATGAAATATCTTTTAATTTCAGCAACGAAACAATAAAAGTTTCAATTTGTCAAAGGAAATTCTGTACAACATATAGGAAGAAAAAGATGTTGACTTAGTTGTGATAGTCTATACAACAGATAGGAAAATAGAAATCTCGAATCATATTAGAATTCAAAATGAAAATGTAGCATTCCTCTTGTAATTGTGTTGTTGGAGGACATACGTGCAGAAATGTTTTCAAAGACTGAGCTTGCTGATTTGCTACTAACAGTAAAGCATGTATTATTTCATTTGATAAATCGGTTTTTGAATTGGCAAGAAGTATTACTTACTTTTTGAATGGCTCTTCAAGCTTTGTTTTTGGAACATTTGTATGGTTAAAACTGAGTTATCTTTGGTTAAGAGGAAATTTAGATTATTCAAGGTCATAAAATTTTGATCTACAAACTGAATGATTCAACCAAGTTGTATCATGGAATTTAACTCAATTTGGAATAAATATGGTTCAAATTTGAACATTCCTATTTACTATTTTTGATGATGTTTCCAAGAAGAAATTGCAGCTGCTACCACTACTTTAGAACAACATGACCACATCAACGAATGCTAGTTTTGTGAAAAATACTTTTGAAGAAAACAAAACCAAAAGAAGAACTGCACTTGACATTTTTGACTAGTGTTTTTTATTTGAAACACTTATCAAATTGGAAAATTTCTATTTGATTCTCTTTTTGCTATGAGCTTCATTAATTCAATTTCTTAATTACTATTTTTGAAATACTAGGCGAAGAACTTATTAGCCACCATTCAGAAGATCAGATCCCTGTGAAGTGCGTCACTATTTGCTAGATTTCAAGGTACAAAACATGTATTTTATTAGCATAACATGGTCAATAAGTGGTAAATGAAGCATTGATTTACATTGAATAAACTAGTTTTCTTTTTTTTTTCTTAACATTTTGTTCATTGCATTGATTTGTATATGACAATATTTAAGAAAGTGACTATAGAGCATGGCTTAATTGTGTGCCTTCGGTTTGTTAGACTTCATGTATTGTCCCACTTAGTTTCAAAACAAGATACTAATATTCAATAAATACTTGTCACAACTGGGCAAAGAATTTACTGAATTTGGCGCTATTTGTTGATTTTTTTTTACATCAAGTGCTTGCATCTTGATAATAACAAGAGTATGATTTATATATCTTAGGTAAAAGGCTGCAAAAACATGGACAAAAGTTGGATGCAAATAAAAGATCACCTAGACAGCAAGTATTTAGATGGTGTTAAGGAATTTATCAAATTTGCATACTTAGGCAAGGATCCCAATTGTAAACTTCCTTGTCCTTGTAAACTATGCAACAATTTTGATGCACAAACTATGGAGGTTATGGATGAACATGTCAGTTGTAAAGGAATTGTTGAGAGTTACACTAGGTGGATTTATCATGGTGAAAGTTTAGATGAATCTGATGGTGATGAGAGTGATGAAATAGATATAGATGATAAACATAGTAGTTGTGATGATATTCATGAAATGTTGAATGATGTTGGAGCTGCTAACTTCGGTGGGAATTGGAGGAATTCGGGAGAATGTAGTAGGGAGGATCGGAGTAAGCCTGAAGGTGAAGCAAGTAGATTTCTTAAATTGTTATCTGAAGCTGAACAAAACCTTTATCCAGGCTGTGAGCATTATTCAAAACTCTCATTCATTGTTCATATTCTCCATTTGAAAACAATGAATCAGTGGACTTGCAAATCTGTTGATATGTTGCTCAAATTTCTCAATCAAGTGTTTCCTATGGCATCAATTCCTAGTTCATACTATGATGCTAAACATTTCATTAGAGAATTAGGACTTAAGTGTGAAAAAATACATGTTTGTGAAAATGATTGTGCACTCTACTGGAAGGAAAATGTCAACCTTGATCATTGCCCAAATGAAAATTGTAAAGCACCTAGATATAAGTCTCATGGATCTAAAATTCCTAAGAAGGTGATGCGGTATTTTCCATTGAAACCGAGACTACAACGACTCTTTGTTAATAAGGATATTGCACAGGATATGAGGTGGCATAAGGATAGATGAGTCGATGATGGCAACACTATGAGCCACCCAGCTGATTCAGTAGCTTGGAAAGAATTTGACAAAACCAATGAATGTTTTGCTGCTGATGCACGAAATGTGAGGTTGGGACTTGCAAGTGATGGTTTTAATCCCTTTGGAAATATGAATAATGCATATAGCATATGGCTTGTGATACTTGTTCCTTATAATTTGCCACCTTGGAAATGTTTGAAGGATCCTTTTTTCCTGTTGTCAATGATTATTCCTGGTCCTAAATGCCCTGGAAATGATATTGATATTTTTTTTCGACCTCTAATTGATGAGTTGAATGAGTTATGGTCCCCAGGTATTGAGACATATGATGCTTCAATTGGAGAGATGTTTCTTTTACGTGCAGCCCTTCTTTGGACGATTAGTGATTTTCCAGCGTATGCCTATCTGTCAGGGTGGAGTACAAAAGGATATGATGCATGTCCTATTTGTTTATATGACACTAGTAGTGTATATTTAAAACATGGAAATAAGTGTTGTTACATGGGACATCGTCGATTTTTGCCCCCTGATCATAAATGGCGAAGAGAAAAGAAGGCTTTTAATGGTGAGAGAGATCTTAGACAGCCTGTTGAAATTTTGTCTGGCGAAGAAATATTGCAATAGCTTCGGGATAATGAACAGGTTGACTTTGGAAAGGACCTGATGTGCTTAAACGGAAGAAAAGAAAATGCAAGGAGAGTGGTATAAATTGGTTGAAGATAAGCATATTTTTTGAACTACCATATTGGAGTACTAACAAAATTCGCCACAACTTGGATGTTATGCATGTTGTGAAGAATGTGTCTGAAAGTTTATTGGCAACATTAATGAGCACGGGTGACAAAAACAAGGACAATTTAAATGCGAGAAGGGATTTGAAGGAAATGGGCATAAGGGAGGATTTGCATCTCCAACAAGATGGTGATTCGTACATAATGCCAGCTGCGTGCTATACTTTATCTCGTGAGGAAAAGCAAAAATTATGTCAATTTTTAAGCTCAATTAAATTTCCAGACGGATTTGCCTCCAATATAACTCGTTGTGTTAAGACAACTCAAAATCAAATTTCAGGAATGAAGAGTCATGATTATCATGTATTCTTACAGCGATTACTTCCATTGGCAATATGAGGCATGCTACCAAAGGAGGTTTCGCAAACATTAGTAGAGCTCAGCAATTTTTTTAGAAAAATTTGCTGTAGAACTCTACATTTGGATGAGCTGGAAATACAAGAGAAGAATATTGCTTTAATACTATACAAACTTGAAAGAATATTTCCTCCCTCTTTTTTTGACATAATGGTCCATTTACCTGCTGAAGCAAAGATTGGTGGACCAATACAATACCGATGGATGTTTCCATTTGAGAGGTAAATATTTCTTTTTTTAAATAGTTCTTTGATTTTATTAGACAAGATATTATAAGATTTAATATAATTGACTTAATTTTTTGAACATAGGAAAATGGGTCAATACAAACGATATGTGCATAATAGGGCTCGACCAGAAGGGTGCATTGCAGAGCGTTACTTGGATGATGAATGTCTTACATTCATTTCCATGTACTTACGAAATGTTCCAACTCGGTTTAATCATGTGGAATGAAATACAGAGAGGGTTGAAACCTCAGGAGAGTTATCTATTTTTTCAGGTGTTGCTCGACCTTTTGGAGCAACAATGTTTGGTTATATGGATGACGCTGAATTGAAAATGGTTCACCTATACATCTTAAAAAATTGTGAAGAGATAGATGAGTACATAAGGTAGGCGACCTTTATATGCTGACATATTCGAAGTTTCATTTTTTTTATTTTCATATCCTTTAATTATAAGCTGTACATAATGAACTAATATTGTTTGTATAGGGAACATATGGAAATTCTTCAAAAGCAAAACGTACCCAATGTCCAACAGCTACATGATTTAGAATTTCCAAAATGGTTTGAAGAGCGCGTAAGTATATGATAAGCATAACATAAATTTATCTATTGTTATAAAACTCGTAATTTGGTTAAAAATCACTAGTTTGATTCTTATTTGACATAGGTTTCTCAATTACATGCACTTGGAGAATGCAATGATGAACTCTTGTCATTGGCTAAGGGGCCTGATGTTCGAGTCAACAGATACCCAGGTTGTAATGTTAATGGGTATAGATTCCACACGAAAGTTCGTGAGAAAGAACGAAAAACACAAAATAGTGGCGTTATGGTTAAGGGGGAGCATGATAATGATGAGATAAGTTTCTACGGTATAGTCACTGATATATTAGAGGTGGAATACCCACTTAGTCAAAATCGTGTGATATTGTTCAAATGTGACTGGTGGGATTTGAAAAACAGTTCAGGAATCAGATTTGACAAACAATGGAATGTCACTAGCGTTAATGTGTCAAAGAAATGGTACACCGACCAGCCATATATATTGTCATCCCAAGCTACACAAGTTTTTTATCTCAAGGATATGAAACTTGGTGGTCATTGGCATATAGTAGAGGTGGTCAATCCTCGTGCATCATATGATGTGCTTGAGAAAAGTGAAGATGATGTGGTTGGTGATGAAGAAGCTTATCAAGAAGATGATGTTGAAGATTTGATTGGTGTGCAAGAAAATGATGAATTGCACTCTTTAAGACGAGAGGATGCATTAGCAGATGAGAGGATTGAAGCTACTATTTTAATTTCCAAAAATTCTTCCAAAAGTGCACAAGAAATAGATGATGATTTCATTGATGATGAAGACATTGAGCAATTTTTGAGTGATGAAGACAAAGATGAAGATATAATTGAAAGTGATGACTATGATTCTGATTAAACATGTGCTTTAAAAATAACAGTTGTAATGAAGATCTTCTTTCTGCATAACTGCTGGTTTGTCATATTTTCTTGCACAAATTTGTGAATAGTTTGATTTTCAATATTATGCCTCTAGCAAAGTGTCAATTTATGACATTCACTATGCATATCATATAATATTTTTTTCCTTATTCTGATGGCAGATGGCTGGACCTGGGAAAAAAGGATATGCCCACACGCGACTAAGTGGAGGCATAATCACATCAGGTTCACAAAATTGCAGATCTAATGCAACTGATAAGGTATTGAAAATAGAGTTTGAATACATTTCTACTTACTTGAATATGCATGGATTTCATGAATATTTGTTTGTTTTGTTCTTGTAGCAAGTTGGTGCAACAAAAGGTAATGTACTGACCACTACGGGCACTAGAGCAGGACCCTCGTCTGAAGGTGCATCGGCATCAATGTCACTTCAACCCAAATTGAATTCAGCTAGTCAGGTATTTAGAGGCTTTTTACTAGAATTTGTTATAGTAAGACATTACATATGTATTACAAAGAATGCATTATTATTTATGTTCGTAGAATGATAGCTCTTACAATTGTTAACAGAAGTTCCTAATAATAAATTACATATAATCAACAATTCATTAAAAATGGTCATAGTTAAGTCACTATGAGAAATGTTGATTTTGGACATGGAACAAAATTGGTTTTTTAAAATTTTATTTAGGATGAAAGATAAATAACATTAAAACATCTTCATGATAGCGTGAAATTTAGTCCATCCCAATAATCACTAGGGTCGAGTTGTAGCATTGCTTATTTCTCTCTCTCTCTCTCTCTCACCCCCTCCCTCTCTCTCTCTCTCTCTCTCTCTCTCTATTTATAACAGCAAAAGAAGCACAAAATTGAAAAAATGATGTTTGAGAATAGAGTTTGTTGACAGATGGTTAATTCATTATCACGTGATGAGGTTATAGTAGATTAATAACACGTTTATGATTTCAGTGTTGCTTAAGTTGAAAATATAAACATATGGGACAAATTGATTGCATAGATGTGCATGACTGTCTAGTGGCTTTAATGAGCCTTCTACAATATAAAGGCATTAATGATGTCTTAGGTGTTGTAAAAAGGCTATAATAGGCTATGGTATGTTGTATCAAAAAGCTACATAAAAGCATATGTAAGTTGAGTAATACTATTGCCTTTATAAATAAAGAAAACAATGCACCATAAAAACTGTAACACAGTTCTTCCTCTACATATTTTATCATTATCTTCTACATTGAAAATGGTCCAAAAAATTTTGTTTTGAATTCATAGCTGAAAATAGTTAAGAAAACTGAATCAAGACTTCCAAGGGTAGGAGTAACGTTTCTTAATTCTTCAAGTTCTAATGCTATTAAGCTTCCATGAGTTAGTTTGCTTAATAGCATTAGAAGTTGAAGAATTAAGTTCTAATGCTACTAAGAAAGCAACTATGGAAGTTCAACTGGATTTCTTTAATTTTTCAAACCTCGACATAGGATTGTGACTCCATAGGCATATTTGCATGCACTTTTTCGGGAAATGATGATTATTTTTAACTCAGCAGTGTGTCTAATTATTATTCCAATATCTACGTGCCCCATGATCTTGTCCCTCGTATGTAAACTATGTACAAGTGGGGAACCATTTATAAACATATCATTCTCAGTACTTGATTGGCTTTTGTTGCTTTTGTAAATGAGATGTTCTTTGGACTACGACAAATGTAGTACACTTTTTTTTGTTAGGCACACCACTTCTCCACCAACAATTTGAATCAACTAATTCTTGGTAAATATAAAGTACAAGTATAGTTATCAATGTGCTTTTGTCTTGCACATCGCTTAAATTTGGTTAGAAAATGTTTTCATGAACTATCTTGCTCCTATATTTTCTTTAAACACATTGTTAATTGTAGCAATTTCCCATATTTGTGGATTGGGACTGTTGTGCATTATTTTTTGAATAGCATGTATTCATTTACCAACATTATGTATAAGCAATGTCGTTGGTACAGGTTGGTGCATCAAACACATGTGTAGGCTCGGCATTAGGCTTGGGACGAAAAAGAACAATTCAAATGCGTCTATTTCCTGAAACCGAGGTTGGTACTTGGTAATTAAATGAAAAAAGGCTACTTTTGCTGCCATAATGATAGGGTCATTATTGAAAATTAAGTGATTGCTTAACAACTATAAAAATGAATAATTTATGTACTAACTGTCACCTCAATTTGAGAAGCATTTATGTTCTAATTCATGTTTGTATCATTTATCTTTGCATAATAGGAACCAAATTCAACGACTAATGGAGCTCATACAATAGCACAAGGGGATGAGCCAACAACTAATGGAACTACTACAAAAGCACAAGGGGATAGGCAGACAACACCCACGAGTGTTGAAGTTGAAGGTCACGTTAATCCTTCCCCACAAAATGAAGGATCTGACCATTTCATATCATGTGGTAGCAACAGCAATGATGTCGTGGAACCGGTTCAAAATGACAGTAGCAATGGTTATGAGACTTTCTTTCACTATTCTATACATATTTAAGAAGTGTAATTCTTTGTGTCTATTAAACTTACAAAATTTGCATCCTATTTATATTAGGCACCAAAACATTAAAGAGGGCAAGAGGACCTACTCGCAATATTTCTTTGGCTAAGAAGAAGAAGATTGGAGAAAAGGTCAAAGTTCACATTTCAAAGACAAGTGGCAGATTAATTGGAGAAGGTGCACAGGAGTTTATCTCAGAAGCATCTTGTGTGATTCGGAATTTTGGCAAGTGGCAAGCTCCAAAATGGGCAAAGCTTCCAAAAATAGACCGGGAAGCAATGCTGAAAATGACCAATGTAAGTTACTTTCTCCTTGTAGGTGAAATATTAGTCTTTTTTGATTAATTTGCTTAGTCAAAAATAGTTTCAGCTTATTATATTTGTCAATTTCTCTCATTCAAACTAAAATTTGCTTTCATATGCAGAATAATTTCATTCATGAAGAAGGTGACCATATTGAACCAGCATTGTTTAAGCAATTGAACGGTCAATATCGAAATAGGCAACACAATTTTCACAAGTTATTCAAGAGTTTCAAGACAAAGGAAGAAGCTCTGTCACATTGCCCTCCACGAATGGAAAAAGAAGATTGGGTGTATCTTTGCAATTACTTCTGTAGTGAAGAATTTCAGGTACCATGCCTTATAATTCACACTTTTTATTATTAATACTATCTATCTTTGCTATATTACTAAGAATCTTACATTTGCTAAGTGTAGGCCATAAGTAGACGAAATGCGGTCAATAGATCAAAGCAAAAATCAGCTCATACAGCTGGAACAAAGTCGTTCTTACGTCATAAGGCTGAAAGGGTAAAGTGCTACATCTATTTATTTTATGATGCACAATCCAGTTTCTTACTTTTTGTACATATTAGGAAGCAAAAGAAGGACGTATAATTGGACCGATAGAGCTGTATGAAATGACCCATTTTAGTAGGAAGAAAAATGCAATGATTGATGAGGTGTCTGCAAGTAACTCTGTGAGTTCTATTAAGCTTGTATTTACATAACTTTTGCAATATTCAATTAGATAATAATTTGCAATTTATGTTCTAACAAGATGATCACAAACATTAATGCAGATTAAGTTGAAGGAGTGCTTGACCGAATCTCAAGAAAATGGTTCAAGCAGAACTGAAGAGGATATATGCATGGAGTTAATGGGCCACATTCCTGGACACGTACGTGGTCGCGGTGTCTCCAAGGCAACAATGATGGTGGAGCAATTTGTAGAGATTGAATCCCTCAAAGTACGAGCTGATAATGCTGAGAAAATAGCTGATAATGCTGAGAAAAGAGCTGAACAAGCAGAGAAAATAGCTTGTGATTTGGAAGTGCAAGTTCAAGCTCAACAAAAGTTGATAAAGAAACTTGAGAATCAACAAAGGCAGTCCAACAGCTTTCTTGAAGCAGTAAGTGCAAAGCTCGGGTTGCAATTGCCATTCAATGACAACGCATCTTCTAGCTGGTAAGCATTAAGTGAAAAAGTGTTGAGTTGTGGTGGTGTCAATTTTTTTATGAATATTGTGATTTTGTGTTATATGTTCTTATGACACCATCTGAATCTAGTTCTTGTGGTTCCATTTTTTTAAGCATGGCCATTAGAATCTAGTTCTTGTGGTTCTATTTTGCATCTCTGTGTGAAGTATGATCAATTAGAAATGTTGAAGTGAAGGTGGAGATTGTAAATGATGATGAATTTCTTGAATCATAAGGATGGTGATGGCCTTAACTAGCTGCATTTGACTGTTATTTTTAACAAAATTGAGGTACAACAAACTCAATTAATTGATTTTCATATAAAATTGACCAAAAATTTCACCCCATTTTGTGTCTTTATCCCTTCTAAGAAAGGGTTGGATGAGGAGCATGAGATTATTGACAATATAGTCTTCAAAGTACAATGATAAATTAGTACTCTTCAGAATTGAAGCGGTCTATATAGCATCATCATGTGTTTCTTTTATACTCATTTTTTTGTTCTATGTTTTCATCTATGTCGATCAATGTTTATTAGTATAGGATCAACTCATAGGCTACTTTTGTGAATAAGTTTTTCTTTTTTTGGTCGTTATAAATAATGAAAAAGAAAAAGTAGTAGAGAATAGCTAATTTATTTATTTATTTTTTTGGTTTAAAAAAAAGATGGTTTTAAATAATTGAGAAAAAGGCTTAACTAGATAGTGTCTCTTAAATTGGTCTAATACAAGATGGGGTGATACTTATAACAAAAATAATACAAGTTGGAGAAGTAAAATATCAAGGAAACAATTTGATATATAAATTCATAGTGTTAAAATTTTCTTTTGGTAGACTCCATAAAACAAAATTTTGATGAAAGCGATTGTACTTTACCAATCTCATTATTTTTAACCTTTTTGGTATATGGTTTAAAAAAGAAGGTTGTTGACATGAGGATAACATTAATAAAAAAAAACACAGAGAGAGAGAGAGAGAGAGGAAAGGTTAATGTGACAATTAGTTAGATTTCTGGCTTGTAAATGCATGATTCGAGAATTTTTGTTGGTAGTAATGACTAATTGCACAAGTTAGATAAACGAGATGTAACGCTCTAACAAATCAATCTAATCCAACTTTTGGGATTAGAAAACCCTCTGATCTACTTTCATCTGTTAATGTTAACCATGTTTAGTGTGCAATATAACAAAAATTTAAACCAAATTGCATGGATAGAGAGCGTATTTGTAATCAGGTAATCAGTTGCCATCATGTTTAAGAAAGACTTAACACAGAGGATGGTGTTGTGCAGTCAGTACTTTCCCCACGATGAATCCTTTGCGTCATGCATCTGTTTTGCAATAATAATTGTATGTGGTTCTATTGACGAGTTGATATGATTATCAAGTGATTAACATCTTTAATTAAACTTCACAAACAATTGAACTGTCTTATTCTTGCAGCATTTGGCACGTTACCTTCAATCACATGGCACTTGCATTGCCAATTGTGAGTGAGAAGATAATTAATGCTACATTATCTTTCTTGTTAAGTAAAATGATTTATCACTTTAAGTTATGAAAATGAATGATAATTTTATAAATTGAGTGAAATTTTATTATGAAAATTTTAATAACTTACAATAACGTATGTTACCACATATAATACATGAGGTTGAACATGATATTGAGTTGATGGGTTACTGGACAAATTGGATGATGTGTAGATTGTGGTTTGTACATATATTGGATATGGTTGGGTTGTTGAGTTTTTTTTCACAGGTTTGAAATTTTTGGAAAAGCTCAAAATACAGGGGAGATGCTGTGACGCCCCATAAATTCATATAAAAATTATATAATTCATGTTATATTTATTAGTAGAAAGATATATATAAAATGGCTGAGAAAAGGAAAAGAAAGGTCAAGATCAAATGCCTTCAATAAGAGAATTTTCTTTAGTTAGGGTTAGTGTTAATCTTTGATTTATTAGTTGGAAGTTTTCCTCAAGTTAATTAGGTTAAGTAAATGAGATTCTTTCATGATTAAGTGGTACACTTAAGTACCAAACTTGGGTTAATTTTATTGGACCATTAGTTTATAATAGTGTTTAATTTTGACTAACTAACTTTATCATTTTCAAGGCTTTTGACTAAGTGAGTCTTAGTTCCAAATTTTGACCTAAAATTTCACTAATCTCCCTTGCTTTCTCTCTCCATAAATCCGGCCACTCTCTCTCCTATTTTTTCTCCCTTTTTGCTTTAATATTTATGTCATAATATTACAAAAAAAAAAAAAAACTAGGTGAAAAGAGATATTTTTGTCTCACCAATTAAATTAATCCAAGTATACCATTAATGCATTAAAAGACTAAACTCCAACTTTACTCTTGTTCCTATTTTATTGGTTATTCTTTTACCTACCTTTTCCTTCATTTCTTTTCTATTTTTCTAGCCTATTCCTCTCTCTTTTTCCTTGCTCTTGGCCGGCCCTCTTGGTCTCTCTTCTTCTCTCATTTTTCCTCTCATTTTCTCTCAACTTCTTGGACTTTCATCTCTCAAGTTGGAACAAATCCACCATAGGAAGTGGGCTTCTATCTTTTCTAAGCAAAGTTCTAAGCATATCTAAGGTATTTACCATGAACTTATCTTATTAATTTCATGTTTTAATTAGTTTTTATGCAAGTTTAAGACTAAGTTTCTTGTTAATACTACTTAGAGAAATTAGTTAGAACTTGAGAATTACTTGCTATATAAAGTGTTCTTGTGGTTAGATAGACTAGTATATTGCCTTTAAACCTTGAAAATTTATGTTTTATATGTGGTTTAGTTGAAGATTTAAGTTGGAACTTAAGAACACTTAAAACAGTCATGCTGGACCAGTTTTAGTAAAACTTTCATAACTTGGTGTAGATAGCTTGGATTCGAATAATTCTTGTTGTTTTAGAAACTAGACTCATAGGGCTTTCAATCGGTATAAAGCTTGCATGGTGGTTCATTGTGTATTAACCGCAGAAAGCTTGCAAAGTTGGCTGAAAATTCGGTTCTGCGTAAACAGTTTTGATGAAGAGCCAACTTGGGGCCTGATTTTGAACCTGTTCTAGTTGGAATTTTAAGTGATGATCTGCATGAAAGTTGTAGCCCTATAAACGTACTTTCAAACCATGTAATCACAATTCCCTAGTTCTTAGTGGATTGACCCCAGCAATGGCACGAAGTTGGCTGAAAACCAACCCTGTGCAGAGTTGGGTGATGATTCTTGGAGTAGGGATTTTGAATTTGAGTGGAATCTTGATTGAATTTGAGTTTAAATTGAACATAGAAGTTGTGGTACATGTTGAATGGATTGGGTTGTTGAATTTTCTTGCAGGTTTAAAAATTTTGGTTAGTCCGATTTAAGGGGAAACGCTGCCGAAATTTCGGTAGAATTAAAAGAAGAAAAATGGATAAGTGAAATTTTAAGCCTAGAATAGGTTCAATTGAAGGAAATTGAAGTGTAGAAATTTTTAGAAATGATCTAGTGATAGATTAGACTTTCTGAGAATAAATAAACCCTAAACCCTAGAAACCCTAAAACCAAAACCCTAGAAGTAAGTGGGGTATTTTCTTGACTTTTTCTTACTAAATTTACTAGGATTTTAATTGAGTTTTTATGTTATTATTTCTTTTAAATTTCAGGGTCCGAAAACACATCACGACCGTTTCACGAGATATTTTCTTAGGCTTTCAAGGTGAGTGTCTTTATGTGTGCATGATGCATGAAATGTGAGATTTTATTTAATAAATATTATGCGAAAATTTGCAATTACTATGTGAATACCTGTGCTACTTGAGGAAAGATGTGTACTTTATCACATCTATTCCGCAATGTGTTACTTGCTTTCATTGACCAATGTGTTATTTGTGTGTGCGTGAGACTACCGTGACTAACTTCACCGTTATTTCACGGATGGTCAACCCGGCTGCACGTGGGAGGACATAAGGTGTTGGGTGTTTTAGGGCTTGATGTTCTTTCCCTTTCGAGTTGTGAATCCTCAAAGAGGCCAACTTCGGATTGAACCTGTTTGCTTGTTGGCCCTCCAGGGTTGAGAATATCTCCCTGGATGTGGTAGCTTGTACGGAGGTTATAAGGTGATTGGCGGTTAGGGTTTGTGCTTGATAAAACTGATATGTTCTTTGATAAAGACCTGAGCTATTATCTCGGTCCAAATATCGTGGCTACATGATCAGTACTTGCTCTTTCTGCGGTTAAGCTTGCTTCCGTAGTTGAGCCCTATATCCTCCTTTGACTACATGTTAAATTAAATTGTTTATATCTTGATTTATTAATTTAATTGTTCGATTATTTCATTTACTAAAATAATGAGTTCTTGATATGATTGCATGACTTGGACATTCACTGGGCTATTATAGCTCATTCCATTTTATTTGTTTTCCTTTACTCAGGTCACCTGAAAAATTAAAGCCGGACTGACTAGTTTTGATTATTATAAAAGTTTCAGTTATTGTAATAGCCGAACTGTGTTAGGCTATTTTGTGAAAAATCATATATATTAGGACACGTATACTTTTGATGTGAATTGTACCTTATGTTAAATAACATGAGTGTATTTTATTTATTTCATTTTATTTTAGTTTATTTTATTTTAAGTTAAGTACGCTCGGACGTTTGCGTGAGTGCGTATCGAGACCTGGCGAGAGCTAGGCAGGCAGTCCGCTAAGCCCTTTGGTGCGCCTCTGGGTAAGGTGGGGCTGTCACAGATGCTGCCAAAATTTCGATAGATTTTAAAAGAAAAGTTGAGACTTGCGTAGTTTGGGATGGAGGACTACATGCCGATCATGGCCTATAACATGAGTTTTTAGTTATGCCCTGTAGTTTGTTTGATGCCTCGCATATTCGTAGATTCGTTATAGACATGTACTAAGAAAATTGATAAGGAAAAATATCTTGGGCAGAATTTTAACCTCTTTAGACAAGTGAAAGGTAAAAAAATATATATTAAGAGGGGGGAGGGAGAGAAGACACGTTCAACTCTGATCCAAGTCTTGCAAAGGAAATTAATGCAAGTCCATACAAACTGCTACACTTCACAAGCAGTGAAGGTGTATATCTAATAATGACTGACAGAAAAAACTTTAATAATCACTTGCCAATAAAGAAAGACGTTGCCAATAACCATCTCAAATCATAATGCACATGAGAAACAATAATACTGATTGAGTTTTGCGCTAGTGAAGAGAAGCCTCTCTATACCATATGTATCTTCCATTGAGACATTTTACAATTTCAGCCCATCTATTCCTATATGTTGACTGAGCTTTAATAAGAATCAATTTTCCTCTCTAGTCCATAGTCTTTTGTTAATTTTAGGATTCAGACGGTTGTGCCACATGTACAAGAAGCAGTTAGCTTATATTTCTAATGTTTGAAAAGGAAATGCTACCTTTTGCATTCAATTTGGAGATTATGTACTTCGGTGTTGTTTGACTTTGCAAAATTGGCATTGGTTGCAAATTCCAATTACTATATCACACGTGATCCAAGCATAAGCAATTTTTTTATAAGTTCAGTCTATGGTTGCACAAGTTGTTTATGAAATACAAATTGGAGCTGATGGAACTATTGTGTTAAAAAAAAAAAACAAAAGTTTTTAGTACATGTCAAAAAAATTATATTTTTAATATTTTCCATTTTAGCTTAATTAATGATTAAAATTAATATTTCAATGGCATTCACTCACTTAAAATTAATAAAAATTAATGAAATAATCATGTCGAGTTATAAGGTCATTATTAACAGTTAACTTGCATGTATAGATGTTGTTCGAACGTGCGATTTACAACTTGAGTTGTACTTCAGGTTAACCATATTCTTATAGTAAAGGACATGAAATCTTTATGCACTAAATTGCTGCACATTAACTTTTTTTATTAGAGTCTCTTTTTCTGTTGGATTGCTGGACAGGTTTTTTCTGAAGGTGTTAATTCTCAAGGAGTAACATCAACATTGGCCTGACATTATTTTCAATAACTATATTTTTTTTATTTTGTCTTATTTTTCCTTCTTGTCCTCTTTAAATGGTTTTGAATTTTCTTGTTAAGCAGTGATATAAATGCTCCATAACTCCATGCAGTGACTTCAATGCTCAATGAGAAGGTGGAAAGTAGGTTGTGACAAGGTTCGTGGTGCTAATAGCTTCATTTGACAGGAAGACAGTTTGAATATTTTGGTTGACAACAAGGGCATCTAAAGTTATATTTTATTTTCTTACTTTGGTTGCTTTTGTGAAGACTTGATTTTTGAGATATGTAAATTAACTTAAGATTATTTTGTAATGTTACAGAGTATTTGGGTAGATTTTTGTATGTTAGACGCTTTTTGTAAAGTTTTGAATATTATTTTGGGAAATGAAAAGGATGGTTATTTTATAAACATTGTTATTGATTATATTGTGATTGACTTGAAATTCAATCCAATAATTGTAACAGGATTATGGGATTTGATATTATATATATATTGATTTTTGTTAGGTGCAAAATAATAATTACAATGACAATTAAACTAATAAGTCATTAAAAATGTCATTGCATACAATTACAATAGATAAAGTTTTATTGACAACCAAAGTTGTCATTAAAGAGTTCATTAGTGATAACAATTCTTGTCATTGAATATTAAATAGTAAATTTAATAAAAACATTAGTGACAACATAAGTTGTCAATAAATGCCGAATGTAACAGTGACGACAACCAAAGTTGTCATTAAAGAGTTTATTAGTGACAACAATTCTTGTCATTGAATATTAAATAGTAAATTTAATAAAAACGTTAGTGACAACATAAGTTGTCAATAAATGCCGAATGTAACAGTGACGACAATTGTCGTCACTGATAAGGCCTTGTATAGTGACAACATAAGTTGTCAATAAATGCCGAATGTAACAGTGACGACAATTGTCGTCACTGATAAGGCCTTGTATAGTGACAACATAAGTTGTCAATAAATGCCTAATGTAACAGTGACGACAATTGTCGTCACTGATAAGAACACGTACAGTGACAACATATGTTGTCATTGAACATTTAATCCAACAATGACGATCAATGTTGTCACTGATAAGGTCTCATATAGTGACAACACAAGTTGTCATTGAAAACTTAATGTAACAGTGACAACAGATGTCATCACTAATAAGCACCCGTATAGTGACAACATATGTTGTCACTGAATAGCTAATGTAATAGTGACAACAAACCTCGTCACTAATAGACATTCATATAGTAACAACAATGGTTATAATTTCTTCGACAAGAAAAGAAGTTGTCACAGTAGGAAAAGTCATTAATGACAACAAATGTTGTCACTAAAAGGCACGGAAACAGTGACGACTTGTTTTTTGACACTATTTATATTTAGTGACGAGCCTTAGTGACGACGCAGTGACGACTTTTTTCTTGTCGATAAAAGGTATTAGTGACGACTTTGTAATTTTCAGTGACGACTTTTGTTGTCACTGTTGATGATTTTTCTTGTAGTGAAGTTGGTGATTGAGACATAGACTTTGACCCACCACCAAGTTTGCTAGTTGTATACAATTAATAGTTGCATAGTGTTGAAGGTCACATCAGGTGCCTTAGATAATCCATTTTAGGACTATTTCCAATGCTTCGATACCATATGGAGCTGCCACTTGATCTTGAATGTAAGCTGCTATAACATAGAGCAATTTATATACTTATGAACTTAGCTTATAGATTAATTTTTGTTACAAGTAGTTTTCTGCCTTATGCATAGGACTAATAAGTAATTATTCTACCTCATGTGTATCTTAAATTTCGTAGACTGCTCTATGCTTGCACGTTCAACTTGTACTCTAATATAAAAGTTAAGCCTTATGCAGAATTCATCTTTCCAACCATCCAAAACACTACAAGCTTTAGCATTTTTATTACTTTGATTTATGTATTTGGAGGTTCTTGCTCTTTGTTTGGCTCTAGTGTGAATTTTTTTTTTATTGGGCTTTTCATCTCTTAATACTCCACCTTTAGTCTCATTGCAGGGAGGAGATCCCTCTAAAGAATGAAACTACATTTTTGGAGGTAATTTTGTATACTGTAGACTTTTCTAGCAGTTACTTTTACTATTTGGAAATTTTGATTCTAATTCATTCTTTAATTTATTGAAGAGAAAAAGAAATTAAAAACAGGTACTTAGTGGGAAGATGACTTTGAAAACTCTAGAGTATTGAACAAGTTGTTTGCGTATACAATTTTTTATGGACACATGCACTTGAGCTTTACATATTTTATTTGTGATATTCATATTGGCTTCAAGTAGCGACTGGATTAATCTTTTAGTAACTGGAGCATAATTAGACAGATTAAAGTGTGCCCTGAAACTTCTATTTGAGAAACAATTTAGGGTTTCAAGTGAACATTCAGCATGGTTCACAACAACATTGTTATAGCTGGGTTCTATCTCATCAATAGATTGAACTCATTTTGGAAGCAATTGAAGGCAGAGCTCTAAGCCATTAACTTTCTAGTGTTTTTATCTTTGTTGGTTTGACTTGGTAAATTGTCTCTTAACTAACTTTAGCTTTTTTAGTTTGTAAATGTGGAAGAATATCTGGTAGTACAGATTGCAAATCACCATTATAGAATGCAAGTGCAAATTCATTTGTAAATAGTCTCTACATTCCTTGCTTTTTGAGGCTCTACGGCTTTTTTGTTGCTCATATTGATTTTAAAAGTAATTGGATTCTTTTGAAATAATTTGATTTCTAAATTTATCTTTATTGCTGTGATTTTGTTTGCAGGTCATGAAAAAGTAACTTTGAAGAATGTCACATTATCACTTATAGGATTTTTATTCAAAGTCTGTCTTAGCACTTTATGTTAGTATTTGGCAAATGATTACGCTTATTTTAGTACTTTATGTTGGTATGTAGCAAACAATTACGCTTTTTCAAAGTTTGATGTATTTACACGAACTATGTGTTAATGATTTAAGGCGGAACAATGTAATTTGAAAGTCAATTTTACTTAACTCGTGCTTTACATTTATGTTAGTTCAATAAAGTTTTATCTTGCTAAATTTGTCTAAGGGGTTGTATGTGTATGTTGCAATGTGATGGAATTATAATAATAATATTCCTAAAGCTTTTAAATAAGTCATTATCATATTATTTGTGACATGTATTAAAGCATAAAAATATGTTTTTAAAACTTGAATTTTTTTTGGACGATATTCAAAATCTAACAAAATACATTGGCGACATGCTAAATACTATAAGAAATATAAGCTTTTGTTATAATTTTGGAACCACCACAAAAAAAGCGTCAGATTAAGAATATTTTTATTACACTTTCAAATTTGTCATAAAAAGTTTTATAAACCGTAATAAATAAAAGTTGTTATTATAGTTTTGAAACCATTGCAAAAAAGCATTGGATGAAGCAAATTTTTATTACACTTTCAACAATGTCATAAAAAGTCATATAAATTGTCGTAAATACTATTTTTGACAGTTAAAATATAACCACAAAGTTTTTATTTCACCTTTTTTGCCGATTCAAAGAAAACTATGGCAAAGTTGTCACAAAAACCTTTTTGTGACGCTATTATAATTTTAACGACAGTTTTCGTCACGTAACAAAATGATATATTTGTTGTGAACAACATCAACAATATTACAAGCCAACAATAAAGTTTCTAAATTTTGATTATTACTCTGAACTTGATTTTCAACAACAATAGCCTGAAAATTACTGTTAGATCTCCGTCCAAATTTTTTATTCCTAAATTTTCCACAGTTGTAACACTGAATCCTTTGCTTATTATTATTCTAATTAAAATTACATCCATTGTCACAATTACATCCTTTACCTCTACCTCTATTAGGTTCATCTCTAAAATTAAAATTGTTACCTCTACCACGTGGAGAATTCCATCTGCCTCTACCTCTATTATTAGTTTGGTCTCTACTTTTGTTCTTGTAACCACAACCTCTGCTGTTGTTGCCCTAATTTCTCAGTTGAAAATTTCCTTACTCCTTGGGTTCATTCTCTACCTTCCAATTTAATAGTGTGTGTAGTGCCTACCCCATTGTATCTGGTGTGTCGTCCAACTTCCCATTAATTCTCTATTTATGTAGAATCAATGAGCCTTGTAATTCTTTAATTTTCAATTCTAACAAATTCTTAGTTTGTTAAATTACTATTACCACATGATCAAACTTCATGGGTAAAGTGTTGAGAACTTTCTCAACAACTACCACATTAGTAAGTTGATGCCATTGAGTGTAATCTCGTTCTTGACCTCTGACAGACGAAAAAAATATGATTCAATTAATTTAGATTTTTCCATAATTTCAAGTTCAATCCTTTTTAATGTCATCAAATTACTTTGTTGAATCAGATTTATGCCTTTGTATGTTTTATCCAAAATATCCCAAGCCTCCTTTGTCGTATTCACATCAGCAATTTTTCCAAAAATTGATATATCAATTTGCTGATGACTTTGAGACAACACCATGTTATCCATCTTTATGGCTTGTGCATCAGCATCTGCCTCAATTCCTTCTTCAACATATTGATTTAACTCATATGCCTTCAGATGGGTTAACATCTATTTTCCCAAAAAATTATACTTCTCCTTGTTCTTTAGTTTTGAAACTAAACAAGTAATATTTGTGGGTGCCGTGACTTTGATCCACACTAATGGATCCAAATCACACAGGAATTTATAAGAAAATCACAAGGAAAATAATGGAGAAATCAAGAAGTTTTCTTATTCAAAAGGGCTAGTGAAATTGCCAGAGCAGGAATTTACCTGCCAGAGCAAATTTTATTTAAATTCCAACACTACCCTTAGCAAGTCAATGCCATGTATTTCATTTATCTGTTAAGCCCTTTTATCACATTAATTATTCCCCTTCCAATTCAACTTGTCTCTTTGATTCCCCTTGCAGATAATGTCTCTGCTTCCCTTCTCTCCCTCCCGCCCCTTCTCCTCTTGATGAGTAATAAATTTATCTATTTTAGTATATTTTTTATATAGGTTTTTAGTGTGATTTTGTTGTATTTTTTATATTTTCGATACTATAATGGTTCAATTTCATCATTTTCCATCAAGTAAAGGATTGCTCTTAAATTAGGGTGTTTAGTTTGAAAATTAGGGTTTTGAGGCAAAATTTTTATTTTGTGCAAATTAATGCCCAAGTTTATTTGATTCTTGCAGGAAATGATGATTAAATACAATTTGGATCAATAGAAGCTCAAGGATTATCAAAATTGAAGGATGATTCAAATTATACCAATTTTATCATTTAAGCTTGGAATTTTCAGAAAATATTTTCTTCATCAAAATTCTACCAAGATAACTATGGTTCACTTATGGAAAAAAACGTCCCAAGGGCATTGTGGGAATATCTAAAATTTAAAGAGGGCAAAATGACAAAAGAGAGTGATTCACAGGTTACAATTCTTGGATTGCCACCCATGGATCCTACTCGTGGATCTTCACCAACTTACAGATTTCGGTTCTTGCAATTTGCAGCTTGTTCACACAACTTTTGCAGAGAATTCAAAAGTCCAACTGCATCTGCACTGCCATAGGAGAATATTGCAAAGTTCACAGCAAGATTTTTCAAGATTTGGAATCAAATTTCACTATCACATCTTCAACTTGGAAAGGGACTTGAGTTAGGATTTTTCTTATAAATATATACCTTTGTAATGATTGAAAGATATGCTTGGTTTAATGATGTGATCCAAGGAGCACTCACACTTGTTAATTTGAACTTGAACATGGTGAGCTTAGGAAAGGCATGTTCTTGATGGAAGATGATCTACATGGTTGCTAGTTGAAGATTATACATGGATTTGGGCTTGTTTACAAGCTTGAAGCTCACATTAATCAAGCTAGCACATTGGGCCAAGGATTGGAGCATTGGCTTTGGATCAAATCTAATTACAAAGACGGTCCAATTGACGTTACTAAGCTGTCCATAACATGCATACAAGGGGCTGGTTACTTGGACTTACTTGGAAGGCCCTTGAAATTGCTAAATGAAGGCCCAATGGAGCTTATGAAGGGATGTCCAACCCATCATCTGATCTTGGACAAATTTTAGACTATTTTTATAGTTAATTATGGTTTTTATTAGTTTCCTAAGTCTTTACAAGTTGTAACTTTTAGTTAGTTACCCAATTGTGATAGGTTACAACTAGTTTTAGTAGTTTACTTTATTTTAAGCTTCTAGACTTTTCTTTGTAAGCCTATAAATAGGCATGTTACTGTTCATACGATTTTCAGCATGAATTTATGAATAAAATTTGAGTGTTTTCTCTTAATTGAGATTCTTCTTGGTTCTATGTTGATTTAGAACTACTCTTGGTCTTATCAAGCTTGCTTGTGGCGACCACCAACTTCGCTTAGAGTTTTTCTTGTGTTTTTTATCAAGTTTTAGAGTTAATTAGGTTAGACGATTGAACTCGCTCAACTTGGTCTAGCCTAGTTGTTCTTAGGCGTGTTTCATCTTCTCAAGGGAGGTTCAAGGCAAAACAACTCCACGTCAAGGGTTCCTTGGTTCGTGAATCAAACGAGGTCTTGAGTTCAACGAGTTGCATACCTAAAATCCAAGACTTTCTTGGCAACGCAACTGTGCACACATCATTTAAGCTTAATTTATGCTTGAACTACAGCTTGGCAGGAGGAGCACTCCTTGTAAATACTTAGATTAGTTTTCTCTTATAGTTTTGTAGTAGGCAAAGTCATATTCTTGTAATAATATTTTGAAGGATATTCAACATGTTTGATTAAATACAAGAACAAGTCTTGGAGCCAAGTTCATCCACCAAATGAGCATCTCTAACCTTATTCCTTTTAGTTTCATTCATGCACGCTTGTTTACATTCATTGATGTGCTTAATATTACCCTTACCATGTTGAACTAAGTTGACTCCTACTAGGTTTAGAATGAATCTCTAATATGTTTGAATTAGTTTATGGCTAATTTTTTCTTGTTTGTTCATTTACTTGGTCTTAACACTTGTTGCTGATTGTCTACCAATTTCAAGTCATCTAGTTGTTATTTGACAAAAAAATTTGCACTTAATAATAGAAAGAGTAAATGGAACTTATGTTGAATCTTACAAAAGTCGTGATTCACATAGGTGGATTAAGGTTTAAAGCCACAATTCATCGGTTTAATGAACTAATGCAAGCTAGGCTTTACCACGAGAATAGGAAAGCTCATGTATTGATAGTCTTCCATTCATAGAGATATCTACTTTGGAGTAAAAATAGAATTGAATTCTAAACTTGAATAAAGTCAACATGGCCATAACCTTAACTTGCATATAAAGTGGATTCTTAAGCCTAGATAACTTTGTTTAACTAGTTTCTTCATTGTTTGTTTACTTGAAATTGATTTTCCTACCATTTCACCACCTTCTAAAATTTATTGTTTAGATAATAAAGCAAGTTAGTAGCTTTGGTAGTTGCTATTTCTTGTTTCCTCGTGGGATCGATCCTAATACTTGTCACAACTACAATTGACCGGTGCACTTGCGGAACGAGCATTAGGTTATAAATTTTATTACTTGTTTGTGTGAATTGTGCTTTATTTTGGTAGTAACCTAAACTCACATCAAGTTTTTGGCGCCGTTGCTAGGGAAATAAAGAAACTTTGGCAATATCAAGATCAAAACAAACTTTATTAGTCTAGACATTTTTAATTTTTCTTGTTTTCATATCTCTTGTGTTATGTTTTTGTAGGTACCTTTTGAATCAAGGGTGAAAGAAGGTGAAAACTATTTCAAGGTGATTCAAGCATTTCATCAAAACATGGAAGGCAACTTACAATGGAACAACTATTGGCCATACAATGAATACAAGTCTAGTATTTATGGAGGTATGTCTTTTGATAATAAGTTGCAAATGTTAAAATCACAAATGGATACATTAGAAGGCATGCTAATGAATAGATTTGGATATGATTCTAGTGCAAATGTTCCTTGTTGTATTATTTGTGGAGGTAATCATGCATAATTTGAATGTGGATATAATGATCATGTATAATTTAGAAACAATTGCACTTATTCACCTCAAAATGGATATTATGCTCAAAAAATGAAAATTTGGGGTGGATGAATCAATAGAATCAACCAATCAAGCTACTTGTGTTGAATAAAATTCATCTTGGAATTTAAAACCTAATGCCAATATGGATGAAAGAGATGACATAAGTAGGAGATTTGATGGCCATTTTGCCAAAATTAAGCAAGCATGGAACTTTAGGAATGAGGAACCAATGCGAAAAGACAATGAAATAAATCTAGAGTCACCATGTGTTGTAAATGAACAAATCCATGTTCAAGATCAAGTAGTTGAAAGTAGGAATGTAGAAATCAATGATACTTTGTTTTGTAATCCTACTTTTGATGAAAATGAAGTTGAAGAGGTGAATGTGCTAAGAATGTGAATAACATGGAACAATATGGTGTTTATGATTCTTATGAATATACTTATATTTGTTCCATGTGTGGTGGTAATTATGAGGAGTATAATTGTGGGTTCAGTCAACCACAATTAGGATCTTATGATAATCCACTGCATTTACATAATGACAGCTCTATGCATGCCTCAGGTAAGGAACATGGTGAAATTGAAGATGTGCAGTAATTCCTTACTCAATAAACATGATTTTGAGCATGATAATAAAATTCATGAACATATGTGGAAAATATGGTTGAAAGTAAGGAAATGGAACATAATGCTCAACGTTTTGAATCCCCTACTTATGAATTCATGCATGACTTTCATGAAAATGAATGTGAAGATAATGAAGAAATGCTTGATGATTCTACTTTTGAACATGTGCAAGAGCAAGTAATTGAGGATAATGTTAATATGTGTGAAGAAGTAGTTGAAAATGTGCCTATTGATCAAGCAATTCATGTCTTGTCTACTTTTGATCATATGAATGAACTTGCTCTTGATGAAGATATAGACAATTCAAAGGTAAAAATTAATGAACTTAAGGAGAAAAATGATCTTCCTTTCACTTGTGATTTTGATTTTCTTGGTATTGACAAAGTACTAACACAAGAGAAAGGCATAGCCAATTTTGGCTATGAAGCTCTCTTTAAGTGTTTCCATGTAGTAGGTATAATGATAAAATGGATGATGGACTTGGGAGCACTTATTTTGAGGCAAAGGATGCACCTATTCGTACTCAACCAATTAAGCAAAAAAGGTGTATTACATCCTTTGTGGGATACTCTAATTACATGAGAAAGTTGAAGTAAAGTTTAGCTCTAAACTTTAAATGAAATGCTTGTTGGGAGGCAACCCAATATTTTTGGTATTTTAAGTTGCTTTGGTGTGTTTTATGTGTATATTTAAGTTAGTTAGTTTGATTTGTTTAGTTTCGAACTTGACGCATTTTGTGCAATCCTTGAGGTTTCATACTTAAACTTGGATGTTCAATGCTAAATTTTCATATCACTTGTATTTTGCAGGTACATTTGGTTTAGACATTTTAGTTTCATCATTTGAAGTGTGTTTGAAGTGATTTTGCGGGTAAAATGAACAAGAAAACGAATTTGAAGTATTGAGTTTCAAAAGTTACTATTCCATTAGTTACTATTCATGAGCTAAGTTTCATTGAGCAATTTGATTCTCATTTGATAATCCATGGACTTTTGATGCATAAATTGATTTTGATCAACTTTGTTTTATCATTTGAAACTTTTTTCAAAATTGTTTTGAAGTCCAAAACATGCAAAAAATCAAATTGGTCTTTTTAGTGAAAAAGTAACTATTCATTTGGTTGTTTTACATCAAAAGAGATTCTTTGCGATTTTGGCCTTAACTTTGGAATTTTGATGTTTTGGATGCTTAAAAATCATGTTAACAACTTTTTTTTTACATTGGACACATGTTTGAAGTGTTGGATTGATCAAAAATATGAAAAAGAAAATTTTGAATTTCAAGTTCAAGTTCATCTTAAAATTCTCTGTTACAGAATTCTAGGTAGCCTACTTTGATCGATTCTCATTTCATTTGTGTTAATGTTTAGGATGAGTTTAATGTATGATTTCAAAGTTTGTTGACATGGTTACATGATTGTAAAGTTGTTTGCCCAAAATTTGAGGTTCAAATGGAAGAAATCATCACTCAAAGTTGCCAAAAAAATCAGCCTGCAGGACTTGGATTTGCAGTAGTAAATTCTGGGAGTTATTACTTCATCCGCAGGTATGACCCCTGGATCTTGACCCCCGGATCCATGAAATTTTGATCCTCCATTGGTGCTTTTGAGTGGTTTTGTTTGACAAATGTTATGACATGATTTGTGTGATTATTTGGCAACTTTATGGGCATGAAAAGCACCACTTTAACACATTCAATTGGATTTCATTGCATGTTTCATTTCATTGATTCAAACTTTAACTTTTTGCATCAAAGTATGAAATTTTATTTTGAGACATTTTCACACAAGTTTCATTTGCATACAACTTCATCATAAGGCATTACATTTGCTCACATAACATATGCATCAAAATTTTACCTCTTTGAAGCTACATTTCAACAACTAAGTGTAGAGGAAATCAAGTGTTTCAACGCATGTTATGCTACTTTTTGAGCTTAATTGTTATTTAAACATGTTCTAACATAGTATTTGAAGATTTCTAAGCTTCGAAACAAGGTTGGTGAGCATGAATGACCAAAATGACAACATGGTGAAACATAGCAAAAAGAAACTTCACAAAGGCCAATGGACATCAAAGCACAACAATAACATTCTTTTTGGATCTTTAACCAATCAAGGGGAGTATTCTTGTTCTATTTTTCATTCTTATCTTTTCCTTTACATATTGAGGAAAATGTGACATTCTAAGTATGGGGGGAAGGTATAAGGATTATGATTGGTTAAGAATGAGGGTATTTATTGTGACGCCCCGGAAATTCGCGCTAAAAAGATTATTTGAGTTATGTTATGTTTATTAGTAGAAAAAAAAATGAAAGAGAAAGGAAAAAGAAGAGGGAAATCAAAGTGCATTATAAGGAGATTTCTTTTACTTAGGGTTAAGTGTTAATCCTTGCTTTATTAGTTGGAAGATTACCTAAGCTAATTAGGTTAAGTAAATGAGATTTTCTTCCATGATTAAGTGGTACACCTAAGTACCAAACTTGGGTTAATTTTATTGGCCTATTAGTTTATAATAGTGTTTAATTTTGACTAACTAACTTCATCATTTTCAAGGCTTTTGACTAAGTGAGTCTTAGTTCCAAATTTTGACCAAAAATTTCACTAATCTTCCTTGTTTTTCTCTCCATAAATCCGGCCCCTATCTCTCTCATTTCTTCCTCTCTTTTGCTTCAAAATTTGTGCCAAAGTCTTGCAAATTACTATGAGATAAGTGACCAATATTTTCACTAATCAAATTTAACCAAGTTAGCCAACATTCATTAAAAGCATACAACCTAACATGCTTCTTGTCTTATTATAATTGGTCCATTTCTTCTCCATCATTTTCTTTATTTCTTCTCCATTTTCTTGACCTAATTTCCTCTCTTTTTCTCTCCCTCATGGCCGGCCCTCCTACCCTCTTTTTCCTCTCTTTTGTTTTAAAATTTTATGTCGCAAAACTTGCCAAGTGTTAAGTGTTAGATGATTAAAATTTTGCACTAATCATATTTAACCAACTAGTACCTATTTTGCCAAAATATCTACACTCTAGCTTGACTCTTGTTTAGTTCTAATTGGTTGCACTTTCTTCCCATTATTCTTTTATTCTTTTAATCTTTCTTGACCTAATTCTCTTTCATTTTATTCTCTCTTGGCCGAAATTATCTTCCATTTTTACTACCTTGGCCGACTCTCTCCATCTCTCTCTCTACCCTCCCTTGTTCTTCATTTTCTTGGAGCTCTCTTCAATTTTAGACAAATTCCACCATAGAAAGTGAGGTTTTCTTCTTCCTAAGCAAGGTTCTAAGCTTGTTTAAGGTATGTACTATGAACTTTTGCTATTAATTTCAAGTTTATTTAAGTTTTATTTAAGCTTTATTTAGGGTTTTGTACAAGTTTTACTTTCACAGTCATACTGGACCAGTTTTAGTAAAACGTTCATAACTTGATATAGATAACTTGGATTCGAGTGATTCTTGTTGTTTTAGAAACTAGATTGATAGGGATTTCCAACGGTATAAGGCTTGCACTGTGGCTCGTTGTGTATTAATCGCAGAAAGTTTGCAAAGTTGGCTGAAAATTCGGTTCTGCGTGAAACAGTTTTGATGATGAGCCAACTTGAGGGCTGATTTCGAACCTGTTCTAGTTGGAATTTGGATTGATGATCTTCACGAAAGTTGTAGACCTATAAATTTACTTTAAAACCATGTAATTAGAATCCCTTAGTTCTGGACGTATTGACCACAATAATGACCTGAAGTTGGCTGAAAACCAACCCTGTTCGGATTTGGATAATGATTCTTGGAGTATAATTCTTGAAATTTAGTGGAATTTTGATTGAATTTGAGCTTGGATTGAACTAAGAAGTTGTAGAACTTGTTGAATTATGGGTTTGATGATTGAAATCTTGGTGGAAAACAAATTTGGATGGCCAAAAATTAAGGGGAAATAATGCCAAAATTTTGTTAGAAAACCCTAGGGTAAACCCTAAACCCTAAACCCTAGACCCTAAACCCTAAACCCTAGAACTAAAACCCTAGAATTTAATGGGGTTTTTCTTGAATTTTCTTTCTAAGTTGATTAGGGTTTAAATTGAGTTTTCATTAGATTATTTTCTTATAAATTCCAAGATCCAAAAGTGAAATGCAACCATTTTCAGAAATATTTTCTTAAGCGTTCCAGGTGAGTGTCCCTTTTCTTGTGCATGTGAGTGTTCCCTTACTTTTGCTCATGAGTGTTTCTTCACATATTCATGATACATGTTCAAAATGTGATTTTATTTGCACTTGATGCTGGTGACTTGTCACAATGTGCCATGTGTTATTGATATTCATGAATTGCTACAATGTATTATATGAAGGGAAAGTGTGTACTTTATCAGCACTTACCCCGTGAATTGTTACATGCACAATTTCTACCTGTTGTGAATATATTTGTTTGTGAATTTTCTACTACATTAAACTTGTTGGCTGGACTTCCGTGGTTATACCGCGGTTAGTCTAGCAGGACGGTAACCAGGAGGATATAAGGTGCTGGGTGTTGTAGGGCTTGTGGTTCTTTTCCTTGAGTTGTGAATCCTCAAAGAGGCCAACTCCGGACTGAACCTTCTTGCTTGTTGCCCTCCGGGGTGAGATCTCACCCTGGATGGGTCGGACGGTACTCCAGGAGGATATAAGGTGAATGGCGGATAGGGCTTTTGCTTGAAAATGCAGGTTTAACCGGCAATCCACTCTCACTATCATGGTCACACGATCAGTACTTGCTCTCGTGATTGGAACGTATCCTCCCTTGTTTAAATAATTATTTATTTAATTATTTTCCTATGTGATTTTGTGACACATGTTATTTGCTTACTTATTCTCTCTTGGTTTGCCTCCGTATCTGCATGTGTGGGAACCTCACTGAGCTATTATAGCTCACTCTTTGTTATTTGTTTTCCTTAAACAGGTTCCTATCTCCAAAGCCGGTGGTGAGGATTCAAGGGTAGATTTTGGTAGGATTTTGATAGAAACTACTTGAGATATTATTGTAGTAGTGAACGTATATAATGTAACCTGTGAAACCCGTACTTTTACTTTTAAGTTTTGAATATTATGTGACCCTGAGAACTGTCACAGTTGGTATCTACGAGTTTTTTTCCGAATTGCAAATTTTAGTGCGTGCTCGAATCGAGTCCTGGCGAGAGCCAGGCAAGCAGTCCGCTAAGCCCTTTGGTGCGCCTCTGGGTAAGGTGGGGCTGTCACATTTATGAAATGTTGTTTTGATAAAAAAAATGGCCAAAATTTTTCCAAAATTGCCTTATTATCATGCTTTGATGCCATAAACTTGTTGAATTTTCTTACTTTTTGAAATAATTTATGCAACTTTGATTGAATGATTTCCACAAATATATGAAGAAATAGTCATTATGTGATTAGGAGTTCTGTTTTTAAGAAAGTATATCTGGTAAAATGGTTGTAATTGTGCCTTGATTTGGTATGTGTGGTCCTAAATTTCTCCTTTACTTGATTTTACATATTAAATGATGATTATGGTCAATTAGTTCAAGCGTGTAATCTATGATTTAATACTTGCAATAAGGGATACTTATACTACAAAAATGAAAAAGAATGAAGTAGTTTTTTCTACTCCAATGGATCTTATGCTTAGTAACTTGGGGGTCTTCATCTAAAAATATCAATTTTTGCATAAAACGGTACATGAATTATGAGTAATACATAGCAATTTGAGTGAGTAAATTGTTGAGTAACTAGGGATCTTCATTGGCCAATGTTGATCTTTGTGTAAAAAGGCAATTTTACTTCTCAAATATGGTTTTTGCTACTTGCTTAACATTGAGATGTTGAGTAACGGGAACCTTCATCAACCAATCTCGAATTTCACGCCACAACACATTCTCATCTTGAGCAATTAGTTTGTTAAATAATACTCCCTCAAGTGAAAAAATGAAAACAATCATAGATTTGTGAAGTACTTTGGTTGACCATATGATTCATTTTCTTGCAAAATTTTGTAAGGCATTGAAATTTTGTTAAACTAGTTTTAATCTTGAGATAATTACTTCCCTTTTACCTGGTATGATTAGTATTAGAAACTTAACAAAGAATTGCATAATGCTTATTTACTTTATATTGTGGAATTGAATTCAACAAAGAGGCATTTGTTATTTCAAGCCTTGAATTATCATTTGATCTTTTGATTTTCTAATTGCTTGAGGATAAGCAATGATTCAAGTGTGGGGGAGTTTGATGAGTAATAAATTTATCTATTTTAGTATAGTGTTTTATATAGGTTTTAGTGTGATTTTAGTATTTTTTTAATATTTTTTATACTATAATGGATCAATTTTTTCATTTTTCATCAAATTAAGGATTGCTCTTAAATTAGGGTGTTTAGTCTAGAAATTAGGGTTTTGAGGCAAAATTTTTATTTTAAGTAAATTAATGCCTAAGTTTATTTGATTCTTGTAGGAAATGATGATTAAACACAATTTGGATCAATTGAAGCTCAAGGATTATCAAAATTGAAGGATGATTCAAAATGTACCAATTTTACCATTTAAGTTTGGAATTTCTAGAAAATAGTTTCTTCATCAAAATTCTACCAAGACAACTATGGTTCAGTTGTCGAAAAAAACATCCCAAGGGCATTGTGGAAATATCCAAAATTTAAAGAGGGCAAAATGGAAAAAGAGAATGATCCGCGAGTTACGATCCGCAGGTTGCCACCCGTAGATCCTACTTGCGAATCTTCACCAACTTGTAGATTTCATCTCTTGCAATTTGCAGCTTGTTCACACAACTTTTGTAGAGAATTCAAACGTCTAGCTGCATCTACACTGCCTTAGGAGAATATTTCAAAGTTCAAGGCAAGATTTTTCAAGATTTGGAATCAAATTTCGTCATCACGTCTTCAAACTGGAAAGTGACTTGAGCTAGGGTTTTTTCGATAAATATATGCCTTTGTAGTCATTGAAAGATATGTTTGGTTTAAGCTTAGTTTATGCTTAAACTATAGCTTGGTAGGAGGAGCACTCCTTGTAAATACTTAGATTAGTTTTCTTTCATAGTTTTGTGATAGGTAAAGTCATATTCATGTAACAATACTTGAAGGATCTACTTTGTATTCAACATGTTTGATGAAATGCAAGAACAAGTCTTAGAGCCAAGTTCATCCACCAAATGAGCATCTCTTAGCTTATTTGTTTTGGTTTCATTCATGCATACTTGCTTACATTCATTGATGTGCTTAATATTACCCTTACCATGTTGAACTAAGTTGACTGCTACTAGGTTTAAGATGAATCTCTAATTTGTTTGAATAAGTTTATGGCTAATTTTTTCTTGTTTGTTCATTTACTTGGTCTTAACACTTGTTGTTGATTAGTCATCAACTTCAAGTTATCTAGTTGTTATTTGACAAAGAAATTTGCACTTAACAATGGAAAGAGTAAATGGAACTTATGTTGAATCTCACAAAAGTCGTGATTCACATAGGTGGATTAAGGTTTAAAGCCACAATTCATGAGTTTAGTGAACTAATGCATGTTAGACTTTACCACGAGACTAGGAAAGCTCATGTATTGGTAGTCTTCCATTCATAGAGAGATCTAGTTTGGAGTAAAAATAGAATTGAATTCTAAACTTGAATAAAGTCACCATGGCCATAACCTTAACTTGCATGTAAAGTGGATTCTTAAGCCTAGCCAACTTTGTTTAACTAGTTTCTTCATTGTTTGTTTACTTGAAATTGATTTTCCTACCATTTCACCACCTACTAAGTTTTATTATTTAGATGATAAAGCAAGTTAGTAGCTTTGGTAGCTGCTAGTTCTTGTTTCCTAGTAGGATCGACCCTTAATACTTGTCACAACTACAATTGACTCCTACACTTGTGAAACGAGTATTAGGTTATAAATTTTATTACTTGTTTGTGTGAATTGTGCTTTATTTTGATAGTAACCTAAACTCACAATGACCTCTCCTTTTCCCCCTACAATTCTCACTTTTCATTTTTTGCAGATTTTTCTTTTCTCTTTTCTTCTCTGTTGGCAATTTTGCTCTGTCTACGTTTTGTAGGATTCTATCACAATTTTTCTAACAAGATTAAAAGAAGTCCAAAGACAGGTTTTTGTTATGGGATTTTGAGAAGGAGAGAGATCTCATCGAAGTGATAAACCCGACTAACACTTGTGTTTGTTATATTTTGGTGTTATTTAAAAGGAACATACTATGTTTTAATTGTGGCAACATGGTGGATAATATTGCTTAAGGATAGGTTTCTTTGTTTCTAGAATTCTAAGCAATATTGCTTTTTGAGAAATAATTACTGGTTCCAAGTGAATTCATTTTGCTACTAATAAAAAGGCCAATATTCATATGTACTTCTTCGTTGGTTTTTATTGGAGATCTCTTTAGTGAAGAGGTCGTACCATTCCATTATGTTTTCACTTTAACATGTCCTGTATTATAGTCATTGTTTTCTATAATTTATTATTAATTGGAAGCAGACACATTTGAAGTGGTGCCTCTTGTAACAGTTTCATTTTGATATCCTCATTCCTATTTCTTCTTTTTAGGCTAAAAAATAATGTTTGGTCTTACTAAAATCCTCTTTCATTGCAATCTTATGCTTTGTAAGTAATTTTTCCACAGGTTAAAACTTCCTTATAATGGTCTTATGTTTTTATGATTCTAAATAAACTTTGAAAAGCTATTTCACATTTTTGATACTTGTAATATGGTGTTGCATCTTCACTGCTTCAATGCAAAAGAGGTTTAAGAAATCTAGTGTTACACAATTACTTTTGCATATCAGATTGAACTTATGATTAATGCCATAGATTCAAGTACTTGGATATGTACATATAAAACTTATGATTAGATTAGCTATAGTGACATGAATAATGTTTAAATTCATGACAATAATACTTGTCCTTAAAATTGTTTGCACACTTAAAACTTCTTGATAGGTACCTGATTGTTAGTTTAGGTTATATCAAAATATAGTTATAAATCCACTTAAAATCACACAAACAACTAATAAAATTTATAACCTGACACTTGTTCCGCAAGTGCACGGGTCAATTGTAGATGTGACGAGTATTAGGGTCGATCCCAAGAGGAAACGTGAACTAGTAACTACCAAGGCTACTAACTTGCTTTATTATCTAGACAATCAAACTTTGAAGATGGAGGAAATGGTAGGAAAATCAAATTCAAGTTAACAAAATATGAAGAAGCTAGTTAAACAAAGTTGCCTAGGCTTAAGAATCTACAAAACATGAATGTTTAGCTTTGACCATGATGATTTTATTCAAGTTTAGGATTCAATTCCATTTTTACTCCAAATTAAATCTCTCAATGAATGAAAGACTGCCAATGTATGAGCTTTCCTACTCTCGTGGTAAAGTCTAGCATGCATTAGTTCATTAAACTCATGAATTGTGACTTTAAACCTTAATCCACCTATGTGATCACTACTCTCGTGAGATTCAACATAAATTCCATTTACTCTTTCCATTGTTAAGTGCAAATCTCTTTGTCAAATAGCAACTAGATGACTTGAAATTGGTAGCTAATCAACAACAAGTGTTAAGGCCAAGTAAATGAATAAACAAGAATAAATAGGCCAAAAACTAATTCAAATCATATTAGAGCTTCATCCTACACCTAGTAGGAATCAACTTAGTTTAACATGATAAAGGTAATATTAAGCACATAAATGAATGTAAATAAGCATGCATGAATAAAACTAAAAGGATAAGGTTAGAGTTGCTCATTTGGTTGATGAACTTGTCTCCAAAACTTGTCCTTGCATTTCATCAAACATGTTGAATACAAGTAGTTCTTTCAAAGTTTTGTTACAAGAATATGACTTTTCCTAGTACAAAACTAAGAAAAAAATCTACTCTAAGTATTACAAGGAGTGCTCCTCTACCAAGCTTTAGTTCTAGCTTTATCAAACATAATAACTAAGCATATCTTTATCATACAAAGGCTTGTATTTATAGAAATAACCCTAGTTCAAGTCTCTTTCCAAGTTGGAGACATAATGATAGAATTTGATTCACAATCTTGAAAAAAGTCTTCCTTGAGCTTTGCAATGATCTTTTAGGGTATCCAAAGTGCAGCTGGATGTTTGGAATTATCTGGAAAAGTAGTGTGAACAAGCTGCAACTTGAAGAGAGCCGAAATCTGCAAGTTGGTGATGATTCGAGGGTGGGATCCGCGGATCGCTCTTCATTTCTAATTTTGCCCTTTTAAATTTTAGTTATTCCTTCCATGCCCTTGAGACCTTTTTCCATGGTTTGAACCATAAATTGCTTGGTAGAATTGCTGAAGAAAAATTATTCCAAAAGTTTGCAAGCTTAAATAATAAAAATGCTACAACTTGAATCACCCTTCAATTAGATAATCCTTGAGCTTCAATTGATCCAAATTATATTGTTTCATCATTTGCTAAGAATCAAATAAACTTGGGCATTAAATTGCTCAAAATACTAATTCTGCCTCAAAACCCTAATTTCCAGACTTAAAACCCTAATTTCGAAGCAAACCTTGATTTGATGGAAAATAATATAAATGAGCCATTTTAATATGAAATATATTAAAAACATACTAAAAATACACTAAAAGCCTATATAAAATACTATGTTAAAATAGGTAAAATTATCACTTATCAAACTCTTCCACACTTGAATCATTGCTTGTCCTCGAGCAATTGGAAAATCAAGAGATTAAATGATGATTTAAGGCTTGAAATAACAAATGTTTCATTGTTGAAGTCAATTCCACAATATAAAGTAAATAGGCATTATACAATTCTTTGTTAAATTTCTAATACTAATCATACCAAATAAAAGGGAAGTAATTATCTCAAGATTAAAACTAGTTCAACAAAATTTCAATGCCTTACAAAATTTTGCAAGAAAATGAATCATATGGTCAATCATAGTATTTCACATGACTATGATTATTTTCATTTTTTCACTTGAGGGAGTATTATTTAGCAAACTAATTGCTCAAGATGAAAATGTCTTTTGACGCGAAAACTGACATTGGCCGATGATGGTTCTTGGTTACTCAACACCTCAATGTTAAGCAAGTAGCAAAAACCATATTTGAGAAGTAAAATGACCTTTTTACACGAAGATCGACATTGGCCGATGGAGATCCTTGGTTACTCAATAATTTACTCACTCAAATTGCTATGCCTCACTCATAATTCATGTACCGTTTTACGTGAAAGTCAACATTTTTAGATGAAGATCCCCAGTTACTAAGCACAAGAACCATTGGAGTAGAAAAAACTACTTTATTCTTTTTCATTTTTGTAGTGTAAGTATCCCTCATTTCAAGTATTAACCATAGATTATATGCTTTAACTAATTGACCATAATCATCATTTAATTTGCAAAATCAAGTAAAAAAATTTAAAATCAAACATGTCAAATCAAGACATAATTACAACCATTTTACAAAATATACTTTCTTAAAAAACAAAACTCCTGATCACATAATAACTATTTCTTCATATTTTTGTGGAAATCTTTCAATCAAAGTTGCATAAATTACTTCAAAAAGTAAGAGAATTTAACAAGTTCATGGCATAAAAGCATAATAATGAGACAATTTAAGAAAAATTTTGGCCACATTTTACCAAAACAATATCTTAACACACTTAATCAAAAACTCAACCAAACATATTTTAATACCTTCCCCCCACATTTAAAATAAGACATTGTCCTCAATGTGTAAAAGGAAAGATAAGAAAGGAAGATGATATAAGAAAACTCCCCTTGCTTGGTTGAGATGTCCAAATGTTGATATTGTTGTTATCCTTGAAGTCCTTGGCCTTTGATAAGTCTCTTTTTCCAATGCTTCACCATGTTCTTCAATTGATCCATTCTTGCTCCACAACCTTGTCTCAAAGCTTAGAAAAGCTCAAAAGCTATGTTAAAGCATGTTTTAATCACAAATAAGCTCAAAAAGTAACATAGCATGTTTTGAAGTACTTAATTTCCCCCACACTTAGTTATTGCAATGTAGCTCCAAGTGTGACAGCACCACCTTACCCAGAGGCGCACCAAAGGGCTTAGCGAATTGCCTGCCTAGCTCTCGCCAGGACTCAAACACGCACTTGCTCAAACATCCAAGCGTACTTAGCTCAAAATAAAATACATTCTTAAAGAAATACATTCATGAAATTTACTTGAAAGTATAAATATCACAAGAGTTTTTACATCCCAAATATAACTAATATTTACAATAAAAGCCTACACATTTAGGCTGTCAAAATACATTACACAAAACATGTACTAGGTCCAAAATCAACTTTTCCAACTTTAGTAGTTTTGGAAACCTGGTTAAAGAAAACAAATCACGGGATGAGCTATAATAGCCCAGTGAGTGCTCAAGTCATGCAACCATACCAGTAAAATATAATTTTGTTCAATAAAATATTTAACGAGTAAATAAACAATATGTGAACAATTTAATTAACATGTAGTCAATGGCAGATACGGGGCTCAACTACGGGAGCAAGCTCAACCGCAGAAGTAGCAAGCACTGAACATGTACCAAGACGTTCGGACCGAGATAATAGCTTAGGTCCTCGTCAAGGAACATACCAATATAAACAAGCAAGTACCCTAATCACCATTCACCTTGTAACCTCCAAACAAGCTACCACATCCAGGGAGTAATCTCAACCTTGGAAGGGTGAACAAGCAAGAAAGTTCAATCCGGAGTTGGCCTCTTAGAGGAATCCAACTCATTTAGGGAAAGAACAACACGCCCTAAAACACCCAGCACCTTATGTCCTCCCAAGTCACGTTAGGGTTGACTAACCATGAGGTAACGGTGAAGTTAGTCATGGTAGTCTCAATCACAAATAACATATTGAATAGTGAAAGCATGTAACACATTGCGGAATAGATGCGATAAAGTACACATCTTTCCTCAAGTAACACATTGCGTTAAATAATAATATCAAGTATAACATGGCATTTCATGCATCATGCACACATAAGAACACTCACCTGAAGCCTAAGAAAATATCTCGCGATAGGGTTGGGTCGCACTTCCGGATCCTGAAATTCATGAGAAAATAATCGTATAAAAAACTTGACTAAAGTCTAAGAAATTTCATAAGAAATTCAAGAAATACCCCAATTCTTTCTAGGGTTTATTTTCTAGGGTTTTGGAGTTTAGGGTTTTACCCTAGGGTTTAGGGTTTTCAAAATTAGGGTTTTCTAACTTTTTAGGATTTCGCTCGGAAAGGTTTAATTCCCTAATAGCTAATCTACGAAAATTTCTGCACGTTCTAATTACTAAATTACAGCTTATAAAACTTTAAATCATAGCCTATTTACTTTTATTTCTTAGGTTTTACCGAAATTTCGGCAGCACTTCCCCTATAATCGGACTAACCCAAAATTTTTAACCTGCAAGAAAAACATCCAAACAACCCAATCTCAAGTAGTTCTACCAATTTCACATCAAACTCATTTCAATTTCACCCAAATTCATCACAAAAACACATAAACTACTCCAAGTTCTTCAACCAAATCAAACCTAAATCATGCCATTTCAAGTTTAATTCACTATCTACAAGTCATACAAGTCCATAAACCTCATATTCATGGAATAAAACTTCACATTTCATGGCTAAATTAAATCACACTTAACCATAAAGACATGACTTAAAAGCTCGAAAACTATGATCTTTATACTTGAAACAAGATGAAAAGTTCTTGGGAAATACCTTTAGTAAGACAAGATTGTTGCTTAGGAGGAAAATCAACTCAATTTCTATGGATGAAAGTGATTAAAGGGAAGTAAAAGCTCCAAGAAAATGAAAGAAAATAGAGAGAAAAGAGAGAAGAGAGGGGCCGGATTTTTGAGATGAAGAAAAGAGAGAAAATGCCTAAGTAAAGAAGAAAAGAAATGAAAAGAATTGGGAAAAAGTTTGACCAATCAAAGCAAGACAAGAACAAAATAGATCTTGACTTTCTTAACCATAGTAGACCACACTTGGCTATGTTTAATTAGGAGAGATTTTGTCATTTATCCTATAATTAAATCTTGCAAGACATTCTAGGTACAATTCTTAAAGGTAATGGTACAACTTGCTAGTAAAATAGAAAATCAATCCTTATTATTTTTCCACTAATTTCGGCCCTTCTTTCTTTCTTTTTTTTTCTAATGGACATGATACAAAATAAATGGTTTTGGCATGAATTTCTAGGGTGTTACACCAAGGGGGTGAAATTTTGATTCGTGTGTTATGTGAGCAAGTTTGTTATGTTATGATGAAGTGAAAAGGAAAAGAAACTCGTATGAAAATGCCTCACACCAAAATTTCATGCTTTTGATGCTAAAAGTTAAAGTTTGAATCCACGAAATGAAACATGAGATGCAATCTATTTTAATGTGTTAAAGTGGTGTTTTCATGCCCATAAGGTTGCCAAACAATCACACAACTCATGCCATGACATTTGCCAAACAAAACCACTCAAAAGCACTAATAGAGGACCAAAATTCCATGGATCCGTGGGTCAGACCCGCGGATCAAGTACCCACGGATCTGCTGCACCTCCCAGAAGTTGCAGTAGCCATTTCATGTACTAGGTTGATTTTTTAGCAACTTTGAGGGTTGATTTCTTCGATTTAAATCTCAAGTTTTAGGCAAACAACTTTATGATCATGTAACCATGTCAACAAACTTTGAATCCATGCATTAAACTCATCCTAAGCATCAACAAAAAATGAAATGAGAATCGATCAAAATAGGCTACCTGAAAATTCTGCAACAATGAATTTCAAGATGAACTTAAAATTCAAATTTTTCCTTTTCGTATTTTTGACCAATTTAACATGTCAAACATGTTTCCAATGTTAAAACAAACTTGTTAACATGATCTTTAGGTATTAAAAACATCAAATTTCCAAATTTAGAACCAAAATCACAAAGAATCTCCTATAATGACTAGTTAACTAAATGAACAGTTACTTTTTCGTTCAATACTTCAATTTGATTCTTTGAGTTATTCTAACTTCAAAACCACTTTGAACAAGTCTCAAATGATAAAACAAAGTTTCTCAAAACTAATTTGTGCATCACAAGACCATGGATTACCAAATGAGAATCAAAATGCTCAATGAAACTTAGCTCATGAATAGTAAACCAATGGAATAGTAAGTTTGAAATTCAATGCTTCAAATTGGTTTTCTTGTTCATTTTAACCACAAAACTACTTCAAACGCATTTCAAATGATGAAACTAAGATGTCTAAACCAAATGTACCTTCAAAACACAAGAGATATGAAAATTTGGCATTAAACATCCAAGTTTAAGCATGAAACCTAAAGGATTGCACAAAATGCTTTAATTTCAAAACTAAACTAAACAAATCAAACTAACTAACTTAAAAAAAACACACATAAAACATAAAACACACCAAAGCAATTTAAAATACCAAAAACATTAGGTTGCCTCCCAACAAGCGCTTCATTTAAAGTCTAGAGCGAGATTTGGAACACCTTGGTCACGTGATAAGTGTATCCCACAAAGGATGTGTTATGCCTTTGGTGCTCAATTGGTTCAACAAATAGAAGTGCATCCTTTGTGCCAAAATGTGTTTTCCCAAGTCCATAATCCATTATTCAATTGTACCTACAACAAAAGAAGACTTTGCAAATATTTCATAGCTAAAATTGGCTGTGCCTTTCTCTTGTGTTAGTATCTCTTCAATACTAAGAAAATCAAAATCACAAGTTAAAGGAGGGTCATTATATACTTCATTTTCTACCTTTGAATTTTCAATTCCCTTATCAAGAGCAAGTTCACTATTGAGATTTGTGTGATCAAAATTAGAAGAAACAATTAAGTTGTCATTGCTATGCACATTTTCAACTACTTTTTCACACACATATGCATTATCATCATTCACTTGTTCTTGGTCATATTCAAAAGTAGAATCATCAAGCATTTTTTTGCATTCATTTTCATGAAATTCATGCATGATTTCACAAGTGGGGGATTCAAAATGTTGATCATCACGGTACATTTTCTTAATTTCAACCATATTTTCCACACATGCGTGTTCATAAATTTCATTATCATGTTCAAAATCATTTTCATGCATAGAGGTGTCTTGTGTATATTTTTATTTATTTATTGTTGAAATTGATTACATATTACAAATGGCTTAACTTTAACAAGTTAAGTCCGAAACCTGTACAAAAAAAAAATTTTTTGTAAGCTGCAATTTATTTGAGCTTTTAATCCTTTGGTGCGTACAATGGAGGGACGTTACACTCAACTATTTATAGTAAGCTGTACATATCTTGCAATCTACTCTAATACAATGTAACATATAATTATCTACAAAATTTTCTATTCTCTGTTGTCTCCTCTGTATCTTTCTAGCCAATCACTAAATCTCTAATATCTTTTTGTGTTCTAGCCATCACTTCCTCAGGAGGCTTCAACTCAACTTGAAAAATTTCTGAGTTTATGCTCTTCCATATGTTATAGATAGTGGCTGCAAATGCTACTCTTCTTACCTTTCTGTGAAAAGAGTTCGTCATGCAATTATTCAACGTTCGTTGTAGCTTCGTATCCCATTCTTCTGCCAATCTACATATCGAAACCTTTTACAAAATGTTGATGTAACAGATGTAAAAGGGTTTGATGTTTAAGAAATTGTAAGGGGAAAATATCATCCAATCATGAATTTGCAGGAGATTTTCAAAAGGAAAAATGGTGTTTAAACTCCAAAGCTAAGCTGCAAGCTTAACCATGGGTAGGACACCCATGGCTGAAGTCATAGCTCGCCCATCCTGGGTTAACCGTGGATAGAGCCACGGTACGGATGATGCTGCAGCTACCAATAGAAGCTTTTCTGCTTCTTGGACATGAACTGCAGGCTAAATCATAGGTAAGTTCACCTACAGCTCGTGCCGCAACTTGCTGTTACAAGGTGGCCATAGGCCCATGTTAGAATTTGAAATTCTGAACTGTCTTGCAGAAATATCATCTTTTGAAGACTTATGTCCTCTACCTTGAGTCTAACTAACATCCAACGAAATAATATTAGTAAAATCTCTTATGAGAAGATAATGAAGGCTACATAAACATATATTGGTGGTTGTTTTGCTGCAGAAAAACATTCATCAAAGTTATAGCAATACAAAATCACTCAAACACTCTCTAGGCTTGTATATTCTGATTCTAAGAAGTACAAGGACACTTTCATTTCATCTTAAAGGGAACTTTGTCTTAATAGAGGACAAATTTTGCCTAAATGAGAGTGTATTCTTACACAACTTGAAGTTAAACTCTTACTTTATTTGTTCCTATCCATTAGTTTGTAAATTTCTGCAACATTCTTTAGCCAAAAATTTCCTCTATTGACTAGTGCAATCAAATTCATGGCTGGAACACTTAAGGAGTTGGCTTCAAACATCAGTCAAACTTGAAAGGTTTGATGGAGGGAACTTCATCGATGGCAAAAGAGAGTTCATTTCCTCTTGATTGCACTTCATGTGGTCCTATGTAATCAACACACCAAGGCCAATGGAGTCAGACAATGAGACCTTGGAGGAAACTCGAAAGAGACAAAAATGGGAGACAGATGATGAAATATGCAGATGGCCACATCTTGAATGCAATGTGTGATGCATTGTTTGATGTCTACCATGCAGTATCTACAGCAAAAGAACTTTGGGATAAACTAGAGACAAAGTACATGCAAGAGGATGCCACTAGTAAGAAGTTTCTTGTTTCAACCTTTAATAATTTTAAAATGGTAAATTCTAGGCCTGTTATGCAACAATTTGCTGAACTAGAATGGATTTTAAATCACTTCACATGACATTGTATGCATATGGATGAGACTATAGATGTTAGTTCCATTATAGACAAACTTCCCCTTCATGAAAAGAATTCAAGAGAAGTCTTAAACACTCTAAAGAAGATATCACTCTTGATAATCTTGCTAAACATCTTCGCGTGAAAGAAGAGTTTCGTATGCAAGAAGATGTTGACGATAATACATCCAAGACTACGAAAAAGGATCAAAATTCTACTTCCAAGGTGCATACAATTGAAGAAGGGAACTTTAACAAGTCCACAAAGAAGAAATTTGGACAAGCAAAGAATCAACAAAAGTTCAAAAGCAATAGAAGATGAAAGGAAAGTGCTTTTTTTGGAACAAAGAAGGACATTACGAGTGCAGGTTTTTGAAAACCAAACTTGAGAAGCAAGGTTCATCAAGTGAAACAACTAAAAAATTAGTTGCTATGATCTCCGAAATCAACATGATGGAGGATGAACTAGGTTGGTGGGTTGATTCCAGTGCTACAAGACACATTTGCAAGGGTAAAGACTTGTTCAAAAACATCAAACCAATGGAAGACGATTCTTTTGTATACATGGGAAATTCAGCCACCACTCCAATAGAAGGAGTAGGTGAAGTTGAATTATCCTTTACTTTTGGAAAGAATTTGACTCTTACTAATGTATTATATGTACCAAAAGTTAGAAAAAACTTAGTTTTTGTTGGTTGTTAAACAAGTTTGGTTTTAAGCTTGTAATGGAAGTAGACAAACTTGTTCTTTCTAAAGGGGGAGTCTTTGTAGGAAAGGGATATTTTTGTAATGTAATGTTCAAGTTAAACCTTGATATCAATAATACTAAAGCTTCTAGTTATATTGTTAAGTTACCTTTTCTTTGGCATCATAGGTTAGGACATGTTAATTTCAAAAGATTATATGAAATGTCTAAATTGAACTTTATTGCCATACTTTGATAAAACTAAGAGAAAATGTTCTACTTGTATGCTAACAAAAATAACTAGAAATCCTTTCCTAATATTCAAAGGTCCACTAGCATTTTAGAACTCATTCATAGTGATGTGTGTGATTTACATAGTACTCCTACTTAGGAGGAAAGAAGTACTTTGTGACATTTATAGATGATTACTCTAGGTTTTGCTATACATATTTATTACATTCAAAGATGAAGTCTTAGAGAAATTCAAAACTTATAAGGTAAGGTAGAATTACATTGTCAAGCTTTAGTTAAGTGCTTTAAGAATGGATAGAGGCGGTGAATATTATAGTCCTAATTACTTTGAATCCACTAGAATCAAACATCAAGTGACTGCTCCATATACACCTACAACAAAATAGTGATAGCTAGAATGTAAAAATCGAACTTTAACCGAAATGGTTAATGCATTGTTGTCTAACTCATGTTTAGGTAAAATGTTTTGGGATGAAGCACTATTGACAGCGTGCTATATTTTGAATAGAGTAACTAACAAAAAGAACTTTATTACCCCATATGAACTTTAAAATAAAAGAAAGCCCAATTTAAGCCACTTAAGAGTTTGGGGATGTAGAGCTATTGTCAAAGTACCTAAACCCAAGAAAAGGAAGTTGGGTGAAAGAGGTATCGAGTGTATATTTATTGGTTATGCACAAAATAGCAAGGCCTATAGGTTTATGGTTATAGAGCCTAATGATTCAATTTCAATTAACACTATTATAGAATCAAAAGATGCTATTTTGATGAAAATAGATTCAAGTCTATTTCAAGTTTAGATGGCAATAATCAAAATTCATCTCAAATTCCTAGAGAAGAGGATGGTGTCTTAGATAATGAGGACAACAATGATCAAATGTTAGTTCAAAAAAGTAAAAGAGCAAGGAAAGCTAAGGATTTTGGTTCTGATTTCATTACCTTCCTAGTTGAAGGAACAAGAGAAGAAATTAGTAATCAAATCATTTATGTTTATATTGTTGATTCTGATCCCAAAACGTTTCACAAAGCAATGCAATAGCATGATGCTGCGTTTTGGAAAGAAGCAATTAATGATGAAATGGATTCAATATTAGGCAATAACACCTGGAAGTTAGTAGACTTGCCATGTGGTTTAAAAGTTATTGGATGTAAATGGATTTAAAAAAGAAAATAAAAGTAGATGGAACCATAGACAAGTTTAAAGCTAGGTTAGTAGCCAAAGGTTTTACTCAAAAACAAGGTGTTGACTATTTTGACACATGTTCACCAATTGCTAGGATTGCAACTATTCGAGTACTTGTAGCACTAGCTTCAATCCATAAGTTGAAAATTCATCAAATGGATGTCAAGACGGCATTCTTGAATGGTGAATTGGATGAAGAAGTGTACGTGGAACAACCAGAAGGTTTTGTTGTTCCTGGACAAGAGCACAAGGTGTGTAAACTTGTCAAGTCATTGTATGGATTGAAATAAGCTCCTAAATAATGGCATCAAAAGTTTGATCAGATTATTCTAGCTAATGACTTTATGATTAATGAATCTGATAAGTGTGTTTATAGTAAATTCATATAATGGTAAAGAAGTATAATATGTCTATATGTGGATGACATGTTGATCTTTGGAACTTGACTTAGAGCAAGTCAAAGTTACCAAATAATTTCTTGCTAACAACTTTGCTATGAAAGATATGGGAGGAGCAAATGTCATCTTAGAGTATTAAAATAATGAGAACTAATGAAGGGATAATTTTAGTCTCAATCTCATTATATTGACAAAGTACTTAATAAATTTTGCAAAAAGAATTGCATTACCTGCCTCTACACCTTTAGATCCAAAGTATGAAATTTATCAAAAACACTAGTACACCAATATCTCAATTAGAGTACTCAAAAGTCATAAGGATGTCTCATGTATGCTATGACTTGTACTATGCCAGATATAGCTTATGCTACTTGGCAAAAGGAGTAGAAATACGAGTAATCCAAGCCACATGCATTGGCATGGAGTAAGAAGGATCTTAAAATATCTTAAGAAAACTTAAAGTTATGGTATAATGTATAATGGATATCCTTCAGTATTGGAAGGATATTCAGATGCTAGTTGGATCACAGCCAAAGAAGATTATGCTTTTACTAGTGGTTGGGTTTTCATGTTTGGTGGAGGTGTTGTATCTTGGGGATCCAGGAAACAAACATGCATAATCGATTCAACCATGGCTGCTAAATTTGTCGCATTGGCTTCAACTAGCAAAGCGGCTAAGTGGCTATGGAATTTATTGCATGAAATTCCATTATGTTTTAAGCCCATAGAACCTATATCTATACATTGTGACAGTGCTGCAACTTTGTCAAAAGCATATAGTCAAGTTGTAGAAATCAAATTTTGACACACCCTTTATAAAAAGGTGTTTTTATTTCATTTAGGAGTACTTTTGCTTTTTGGGGGTCAATTGCAATTTTCATGTATATCATGACTAATTAGTCATATCAGGGACAAAATGATAATTTTAACATGAAAAACCTTTTTTTCAAATTCATATATTTTATATATTTTATATTTTTAATGATTTTTTTAATATTAATAATTTTTTAGAGTCATTTAGTAATTATTTAGACTTTTAGTATTTTTAAGTTAATGACGCATTTTCAAATGTATCCTTTTTATTATAATTTTCATGTGAAAAATTTTTTATGGGCATTTTATATACTTATAGATCTTCTGTAAAAATTTCATAATTTTTAGAGGGTGGTTGTTATTTATTTAAATTTTATCTTTTTGTTTATTAAATGCACATTTCACGAGAATACATTATTGTTAAAATTTTTGAGTGAAAATAGTAATATATGTGTGTTTGTGTTATGATGTATTTTGTGTAAAATTTTGTGATTTTTAAATGTTATTTAGTAATTTTCGTAATTTTCATAATTTTTGTCACATTATGTCACGTTTTCCAATGCACCTTTTATTTAAGAATTTTTGTATAAAAAATTTTTATGTGAATTTCATATATTTATATATTTTCTGTAAAAATTTCACGAATTTTAGAGTATGTTTGGTATTTATTTAATTTCTTGAATTTTTGTTTATTAAAGGCACAATTCCCAAGAATGTGTTACTGTTAAAATTTTCAAGTAAAAATTTAAGTATATATCTTTTGTGTGACAATGTATTATGAGTAAAATTTTTGTGATTTTTAAAGTTTATTTAGTATTTTGTTATTTTTTTCATAATTTTTGTCACATATTGCGCATGTTCAAATGTGTACTTATTGTTAGAATTTTCATGTCAAACTTTTTATATATGCATTTTATGAGTTTATAGATTTTTCATAAAAATTTCTTAATTTTTTAACACTATTTACTATTTATTTAGATTTTTTCCAAAAGAAAAAAAAAGGAAGAGAGCTGCTATTGCTACAACAGCAGTCGCAGTAGTTTTACTACTGCAACTACTGAATGCAGCAGCAGTGGAGAACCAAACCCATCAACTTCACCTGCAAAGCCATTACCATCATCGCAACCACTTTTTGTTAATCCCATTACTCACCAAAAAGTAGATTTTGAGGGATTTTAGTTGATTTTTCTTCACCCACTCACCATCATCACACTTGACTCCTTCCATTTTTTCTCCCTTTTCTGCCTACAAAAGCAGAAGACATACACTCACTTGCACTCTTCCCTCTTGGCACTCATCACTACCATTGCACACACCACAATTCACCTCTCCTTCTCGTTCACTCTCATTGCACAAGCACACACCAGGCACCCCACCTGCACACTATTTCACTCAGGCTTCACAAAATCACTCACTTGCACACACCTGCACACACCATCACTCTAACAAAACACCACCATTCCACTTTATCTGCACCTCATACTCACCCACAACAAACAGCACACGAGACACACGGAACACTGACTTCACAGAAATACAAACATTCACAAACCACATAGGCATAATCACACAATTCACCCACAAACTCACACACACTTGCACATTTTTCATCCTACCAACAGCACAAACACACAACACACACTCATTTGCACACTTTCACACACAACTCTCAACCAAGTTCACAACATCACTACACTACATTCTCAACCTCACCTAGAACACAAAACAAACATTTGAACACCATGCACAGATTCACACACGCCACGCACACCTTACACACACAAGCACAAACACAGACACACACACCCCAATTCCAATTCACCTACACCACTAAACAACAACAAATCCATAAACATACGCACAGAGTACACACCAACTTGTAATAAAAACATACACATTGCCAAGCATTAGCACAAACCAACATTCGCAACCACTTCACCACGTGCCACCACCGTTGGACCACCCTTTCCCTCGATAGAAAAAGGTGGGTTTCTTGGAACCCTTTTAATTGCTTTGATTTCTCCTCTAATTAATGAAATTTGTGTAGATGATGTTTGATTTAGGTGTTCTTATTTTTGGATTTGAGGATTTTGGGTTTTTGATTTAAGAGATTTTGGTGTTTGATTGTTGATTTTGGATTTGGGGATGGAGAACCGAAAGAAAAAGAGAGAGAGAGAGAGAGAGAGACAGAGAGAGGAGGAGAGACGAGAGAGAATAGAGAGTGAGACAGAGAGATGAGAGAGAACAGAGAGAGAGAGATAGAGCAGCGAAAAAAGAAAGAAGGGAAAAGAGGGCCGACAAAGAAAAGAGAAAGAAGAAAGAAAGAAAGGGAAAAGAGAGAGAGAGAGAGAGAGAGAGAGAGAGAGAGAGAGAGTGGTCCGGTGAAGAAACGAGAGAGAACAGAGAGAGAAGACAGAGACAGGAGAAAAGAGAAAGGCCAGAGAAGAAGAAAGAAGAAAAGAATGAGAGAAGAAAAGAAGAAAGAAGAAAAAGAAAAAGAGAGAAATAGATAATAAAAAAAAGCGAAAACTACATTGTTTTGACACAAAAGGACGTAGTTTTAGTTAGTTTCTGTTATTATTTATTTTTATTATTTTTATCAGATTAGATATATATGTTTTCCCCCTTTAACTTCTTAGTTATTGTCATTATGCCCTTCAATATTTTTAGTTTCCTTCATTTAAGTTCTTGTTTATTTAAGTTGACCCTTAGAATTTGTGTTTCTTTTCAATTATGTCCAAAATAATTGTAATTTGGCTTTCAAGTTGCTAAAAATTATATTTTTGCCCCCTTATCTTGCCTAAAATTACAATTTGGTCCCTCATCTTTCCTAGAATTGCATTTTCACCCTTGAATGTGGCTCGAAATTACATTTTTGTCCCCCAAGCTTGCTGGAATTAGATGTTTACCCTCCAATGTTTCTGGAAATTGTATTTTTGCCCCCTAAGTTTGCTAGAAATTATATTTTTGTCCTTGTGATTGCTGGAAATTATATTTTTGGCCCTAGAACGTTGCTGGAATTTATGTTTTGTCTCCCAAATAGCTAGAGTTTGCATTTTTAGTCCTTGAGTGTTGCTGGAAATTGCAATTTGTTTTTTAAAACTTGCTGGAAATTATATTTTTTGCCCAAATCTTGCTGTATTTTTTATTTTTGGTTCTCCATAATTGCTGTAATTTAGTTTTCATCCTTAAGCTTGCTGAAATTACATTTTTTGCTCCAAAATGTTGCTGAAAATTCCATTTTTAACCCAAAACTTTGAAAAAAATTTTATTTTTGCCAAAAAAAATTAATTAAGTCCTTAAGACTTTTAATTATTTCTTTTAATTTATTTTATTTTATTTTATTTTATTTAATTTTAATTAATGTCCCAAAATTTGGTCTTTATGCTCAAATTGGTTTCTTTGTTTCTCTAGTTATCTTGGTGATTTTTATTTGTGTGCTAAAAGCTTATGTATTATTATTTTTTATTTTTTTATTTTTTATTTATTTAAATTAAACACTTTTTATTTTCTTCCTAAATGTTTAATTATTTCTTTTAAATTTTTATTTATTATTGCTGTAATTGTTTTGAACTTTGTGGCATGGTTATAGTGATTAATATTGAATTATTTAATTAATGGTTTATTTATTTAAATAGTGGTACCTTAATATGTTTGTTCATGTTGTTAGCATTTGTACTGAGTTTACGAATGGGAGGTACCTCTATTATCTTTTCAATGCCTCTTTATGTGCCCCTACATGCTCTTGTGTGTTTTTCTTATGTGTTTTTTTTTTATGTATCTTTTTGCGTCTATTATTTTTATTTATGTGTAAGCATTTATTTATGTTATGTTATTTATTTGAATTTAATTTTTATCATTCAAAGAAATGTAATAGATTGGTGATATTTTATTTAACAAATTTGTATTTAGATAGTTAATGTAATAGCGAGTTTATATTTTTTATTTAACAAAATTTGTGTAGTTTAGATAGAAAAAATGTAATGGATAGGTTAGATAGTTTATTTTCTTATCTTTACCTCTTTCTAGATAGTGATTAGGCTCCCCTAGTGTAATAGTTAGGGCTTTTGTGTGCTATGTGCTTATGTGTTTTACTCACTTTCTTTAGGGTTTTTACATCTAGAATATTATGCTTATATGCTATTTGCTTCTATCTGCTATTATCTGCTTTTATGTGATTATTGCTTTAATTTATGTTTTTATTTATTTATTTGTTTGCTTGCTTTTATTATGATATGTGTATCGTAGCCACACTAGTTCAACGGTAGTTATAGTTAATTCCGGTTTCTTCGCTAGTTTAATGATAGCGGGGAATCTCTAGAAAATGGGTTAATCCAACGCTAAACCCTTAGGTCATTTTAGTGTTAGACCACTCCTTGTGTGCATTTCATATCATTTCACACACTTTTTCTCTTTTTAAGGCTTTTTTCCATTTTTACATGGTTTTGATGTATTATTATTCTTATTATCTATTTTTACATATATTCAGTGCATGACATTTAGGCTACATTTCACATAGAATCTTAGGTCATTTGTGTGATTTAACTAGAAATAGTCATCTACTTACATGGAAAACGATGGTTTAAGATTTCGTTCCCTCCCTCCGTGAGTGGGAACAGTCAGTCACAAGTTATTTGTCCCCTGAACCTGTTATGTTGCATTCCCACTTTCTTCGACCACTTATTATCTATATTATTATTTTCTTTTCTTTCGCATTCCATTTTGCACCTACACTCATGACTCTCTCGATGCCTCATTTCGGGTTTCGCAATCAATGCAATAATCTCGATCAAGCTCCAACAGGACATTTTGCCGCTCTCGATATCTCTTTTAAGTTTAGTTTTTGCACTCATGTAGTACATCCAAATGTGATAAAATCTTAGGGTTATATTAGAAAAATTTTGACTAAACCTCAACTAGTTTCGGCTAGGTTGAAAGGGTGCCTTAGGTGTAAAACTTTGTCTTCCCTTTCTTCAACTGTGACTCCCGAACTCATTTTTCTCTCGTTTTCAAAGACCTAGAGTTGTCTAAAAGGGTTTTCTTGTTTTCTTATATTTGTCTAAAAAATATTTTTTAAAGAAATCATTCTTAAATTTTTTCCATTTATGATAAAATATTTTTTGGTGACTTGGTAGACCAAAACTCAATATCAAGTGGCAACTCCCTTTTTCATTAAAAACCCTTTTTAGACTCTATTTTTGGGCCCAAAACCGTCGCATTTTTAAAGTCCCATTTTAGGCCCTTTTTCTTTTTCCTTTTTTTGTCAAAAAAATAAAAGCATTTTTCTGAAAATCACATTTTGTCAAACTGCCTTTTCTTTTTCCAAAATAAAGCATTTTTCAAAACATCAGTTTTACAAAACCTACTCTTTTTTTCACCACTATATCTTTTTTCATCTTTCAAAAAATGGGACGCGACACGAGTGTATAATGGAAAGTCTAGAAATATAGGGCTTAGACATAGTTATATGAAAGACTTGATTTCCAATGGTATAACAACTATTGATTATGTGAAATCAAGTTGTAATCTTGCAGATCATTTAACTAAAAGACTAACTAGGAACTTGGTATATAAGACACCAAGTGGGATGGGACTCAAGCCCATAAATATGGTCACTAATGCAAGAAAATCAACTCAACACTAGATATAATGTCTAAGTCTTGAGTTCAACGAGTCAAAGTACTTCATTTTAGTGATTGAAGCACTACTTTAAATTAAATATCCCAAGATGAAATAGTGCTTGGTTACTCGCTGGTTTAAAGGGAAGATAGAGTGTAAGACTCTTACCAAATTTTAATAGTGCTTAAATGGCGGCACTAAGTCTACCTATATAAATGTGATATGATAGATGTATCAAAAGTTGAAGGGCTTGGCTTTTAAACATTCATGAATAGGATGTGGATACAAATGGTATTTGTATCAAATCATTGAGACTAAAATGTTTGAGTTTGATTGTATGTGTGAAATGAATTTATATACTTGTCAAATGTAATACATGGTTCAAAACTTGACTACCATTATTAAAATAAGTAATAATAATAGTTTCACTAAAATGATGGTTCAATCGCTAGATACCATCACTTATGCATATAATCACACAAATTTTGCATAAAAAAGTTTATAGACTTTTGAAAATCATTAGGGATTGTAGAAAATTTTCAAAAGGAAAAGTGGTGTTTAAACTCCAAGGCTGAGCCACGAGCTTAGCCGCGAGTGTTACCTGCTGCTGAAGTCGCAGCTTGCGATCTCAATTAACCGTGGATAGGGCCGCTGCGCGAATGATGCCGCAGCCACCAATAGAATCTTTTTTGCTTCTTGGACATGAATCACGGGTAAGTTCACTCGCTGTTACAAGGTAGTCGCGGGCTCAGTTGCGGCGCAATTGAGACTGCGGTTCATGTCAAAATTTGAAATTCTAAACATTTGTCTTGAAGAAACACCACCTTTTGAAGAGTTATGTTCTCTATCTTGAGTCTAACTCACATCCAACGAAATAATGTCTGTAAAATCTCTTATGAGAAGATAGTGAAGTCTATATAAATATATATTGGTGATTGTTTTGCTGCAGAAAAACATTCATCAAAGTTATATCAATATCTAACCACTCAAAAACTCTCTAAGCTTGTATATCTTATTCTAAGTATATAAGGACACTTCATTTCATTCTAAAGGGAATTTGTCTTAATAGAGTACAAATTTTGACTAAACGAGAGTGTAATACGTACATTACTTGAAGTCAAATCTTTGTGGTTTCTAGTTCTGTCCATACAAGTTTGTTATCAAATCTCGAACAGAATTGTCTGTGTAAGACTATTTAAGTTGATAATTACATGTAGCCGTGTTGAAATTTCAAGCAAACATCATAGATACAAGGTTTAAAGCTAAATTTACCAGAACATAGTTTTATACAAAATGAGAAGTAGTTTTACAGAATTCAATTTAACCAGCCTAGTATATATCCCTTTCTTCTTTGGATTATTCTCCTCCTCTTATTGGTTTAGGAGTAATGAACTAAATGTAAGTACTCCATTTCTTTGCAAACAAATCAAAAATTAACTCCAATTTTGTGAGATGTGGATATGGTATGAAATGTTTTTGGGTGGTCTCCTTGTTCGAATGGCGTTAACCTTTGTCTTGAAATTGAACCTTCATGATACAAAGATACGAATCAATTTCAATGTTAAGCTAAAAATGTAAAAATTTGTAGGCTGACGGTAAGTTGAAGACCGGAAAAAGTTTGCGAAGACCATGCAGTAACGAAAATAGATATTATTTAAAAAAACTGGAGTAAGATATTAAATTTTGTTTTGAATTAAGTAACCAAAACTTACATTAAAGTACGCTGTATTTCCAGTGACAAATAGTTAGTGGTGGGAGTTAACCACATTGCTAAAGATTTGGCTATCACTTCACTTATTATCCTCTAAGGTGAAATAATTGTTAGTAAATTATGAGGGCAGAAGAGGAAGTACATTAAAATGATATTACACCAAAAAATTGTCTTATGCTTTATATATTGTAAAATAATGTGCTTCCTTGAATGTCTCTTACTTTTAATTCTTTTTATTATCAAATATATTACATCCTCTTAAATCCCTGAAATCTATTAAAATTATTTGTACATTTTCGTTCATGAAACATTTTGAAAGCCCTAGGAAGATTGTTACATCTCTTTTTAACTTTAATAATGCACTTAATAAATAGGAATATTTAAAGGAATGCATTATCCTGGCAAAGCATGGAAAAAGAATTGTTGGGGTGTTCATAGCGTCCACGTATTTTGATTTAGACAATTTCTATTTTTGTTTTTTAGTTTTTACACTTTTTATATCTGCATAAAATAGATATATAAGGCAATTTATAACATAATCAATGTATTAAATAACTTCAAATGGGCATAATCAATCATATTTTTTCTATATTTCTTCCAATTTATTATCCTTTCCTCCAATACCTTTAATTTAAGAAAATTCCTCAAATTCAAACGCTATCCATTCCTTACTATCATCCTTTCCCCTTATTGATCTTCTCTTTCTATCATAATGTATAAAAGGATTTTTATCACTTTATCCCCTTAAACTTTATCCCAACTATTAGTTTAGTTTATAACGTTAATTTTTAGTCACTTAAGTCTCTGGACTAACGATCAAACTAACAGTAACTGACTGTCACTTGAAAAGACATGTTTAGGTATAATTTAATTATGAGATTTTTATCACGTTACTCTCTTAAACACCCTAACTATTAGTTTAGTCCCTAATTTAACTTTTAGTCATTTAATTCTCTAAACTGATGACCAAACTAACGGTCATGTAAAAATACACAATTAGGTCTAATTTAATTACGAAGGGACAAATATGCCCATGAAACTCTAAAAAAGATATTTTACTCCTTTTTAGAGAAGTGAAATTCACTCCTTTATGAAGTGGAGGGACAAAAATAAGTAAAAATATAAAAACAGAAAAAATAGAATGATGTAACCACTTTTCTTGATAATAATATTTTCCCAATAAATTTAAATATTCATCCATTGGAAAAATATACATGTTCTCGTAGTCTGAAAATTTATGAAAAGTTAAGTATTATTGAGGAAAAAATTTTATTAACACAAAACTTAAGAAAAGTAGATTTTGTAATGGAATATGCATAAAATTTTCCTTCTATGATTATCTTTGTGACATGCAAACAGTTGATAAAATTTCAGTATTGCGTAAAATAAGGAGCTTTACACACAATTAAAGAAAATAGAAGAAAAAAGAGCCTTTTAATCGTTTTTTTATATCTAAAATATGAAGGGAATGGTCAATTATGTGCTTTGATTTAACCAATGTACTTAAGTGATTACAAATTAACGTTAGGTACTAAACTGAAAGTTGGGATATAGTTTAAGAGGGTAAAGTGATGACAACCCTTGATAAAATTACTTTGTCTTCTCTTTGATTATAATCTTAGTAGTATAATATGTAATATAAATATTTTTAATTTGTATGCAGTTATTCACTTATTTTTATTTTAAAATTATATTAAATATCTCATTTTATTTTTCAATTAGATTTTAAATAGCGTATGGTGCACCAGATTGCGGCATAGAAGCAAAGTATGAGATGGTAATTAAGTATGTAAGGAGAGAACGTGACGAGAATGATTTTTTTTAGACTTAGGGTGCATACCTCGTTATTTCTACTCGTCGCTATGTATCTGTCACATAAAAAAATTCACCTTAAATCACATGTTATAAATTTTCTATTTGTAAAATGCATCCTAATAAGTAATTACCATTGATTTCGATTAATATATGAAGCTAGGTGTGGAAACAGTACTAATAAATCGTTTTATTATTCAGATTAAAATTTTTATTTTTTACTGATTTGACTCTGAATTTGACTAAATCTTCTGAAGGTTGCTCATCTTCTTCCAGTGGAGACACTACTGAAGTTACTCTACTCCTGCTAAGATGTATCATAAAGGACCAGTATTCCATTTTTTTTTTTTTTTTTGAAGAGACATTGGAAGAAATTAAAAGGTGGGGTGGACTTTTTCTGACAAGAATATTTTCATGTATAAATTGTTAAACCATCATTTTATCGGTTAATTTCTAAAAATTTTCAATTATTTGCACTCCCATCCTTGAAGGACCGGAGTGCAATTTGGCATCAATAGAAAAATTGAAAATATAAAAAAAATAAAGGTTAATAGTGTTGTCGTCAACAACAATTAAAGTATCAAAATTGCACTCCAAGTCCAAGGACTGGAGTGCAATTTTGCATCAATAGGAAAATTAAAAAAAAAATAAAGAAATGGCATTGCATTATGAGAATGGTGGGGCCCACTATTGAATTTAGTTTCTCACTTTTGATTTTTATTATTTGTAATTCATTTTTTATTTCTTTTTACCAATCACCGAAATTCATTATTTATTATAATGCTATTTTGAAACAAATCAAAATTTGATTGACTTCAAACTATAGGATTGTGCAATATATAATAAAAAGCTTAATTGCTACTTTTTTTCCAATTTTTCAGTATATTTTATTTAATTGAAAACCTTAATCGATTCCATTGATAATTGATTTTTAATCTTCTTGTTCTATAACGTTTTTGTTTCACAAGTCTTTTATAATTTACATTAATGCTAAATAGTACTTTGTTATTTTAACATGTAACTATTTTATAATTTATTAAAAATTCATCAAATATATACCCAATACAAAATGTTGTAAAATATTGCTCAGTGTTTTTTTTTTTTAATTTTGAAGAGAGTTTATTAATTCGTCAAGAGTGATGGTATTTATCATCATTTGCAATATTTCTACTTCATATTATATTTTATGCAATTCTTCAATAAATTTTTTGTTTTCATCACATTGTAGTACACAATTTTAAAAAAATTGTAAAACATTGTAGTATTATTTATATGCAAAAGACACATACTCAAAAAGTATTTCCAAAAGAAAGTAAAAAATATATATTGAAAATAGTATTGGATCAACTCGATTTTGTTTTTTTGTTTTGGTTAAAATGTAAAATTGAAACATGATGGACAAAATATTTCCAACAAAATTGTTCCTTCACTTTCTTTAAATTAAAATTTTAAAAATGAAAGGCCAAAATTCAAAAATATTTTTTTTAATTTTAAGTAGTGTCACCGCCAACTAGGTTGGTATCGACAAAATCGAGTTGATCCAATACTATTTCCAATATATATTTTTTACCTTCCTATGGAAATGCTTTTTGAGTTTGTTTCTTTTGTAAATAAAAGTTATTGAAGAATTACATAAAATATAATATGAAGTAGATATATTTTTAGAAATTAGCTAAACCAGAGAAAAATTAGCAATCTCCCCGCCCCCAAGGCTAATTTCTAAAAATATAGCTGAAAACAAAATTTATTCAAAAAATGGATAGGGTTGGGGTTCTGAGTTAAAATTATAAAACAGTTATATGTTAAAATAACAAAGTACTAATTAGCATTAATGCAAATTATAAAAGACTTGTGAAACAAAAACATTATAGAACGAGAAGATGACAAAATCAATTATCAATGGAATCGATTAAGGTTTTCAATTAAATAAAATATACTGAAAATTTGAAAAAAAAAAGTAGCAATTAAGCTTTTTTATTATATATTGCACAATCCTATAGTTTGAAGTCAATCAAATTTCGATTTGCTTCAAAATATCATTATAATTAATAATGAATTTTAGTGATTGGTAAAAAGAAATGAAAAATGAATTACAAATAATAAAAATCAAAAGGCGAGAAACTAAATTCAACAGTGGGCCCCACCATTCTCAAGAGGCAATACCATTTTTTTATTTTTTTTAATTTTACTACTGATGCAAAATTGCACTCCAGTCCTTGGACTTGGAGTGCAATTTTGATACTTTAATTGTTGCCGCCATGGCGGCAACTCTATTAACCTTTATTTATTTTTTTTTTTTAAATTTTCCTATTAATGCCAAATTGCACTCCAATTCCTAAAGGACTAGAGTGCAAATAATTGAAAATTTTTTTGTGTTGCCGCCAACACTATAAGTTTACAAAAAAAAAAAAAAAAAAAATGGCTCCGTTGCCCCCAACGTTGTTGGCGGCAACCCTTATTTTTAAAAATTAGCCTCATTTTATCAGATGATAATGTTACTCGTCCAGTGCAGAATTTTGGTACATTAAAGTATAATATTCAATTCTCTAATCAACTATTGCATGTTCAATGATAGGAATTTTGCATCTGAACATGACATAAATTATAATATTCAATTCTCGATCAACTGGTTGATGGTTGTTGTTCGTGTGATCATTTCAAAAATTGTGCATACATCTATTGTTAATTCACAATTTTACTTATCAGCACTGCCCTCAACTTCACATGAAAAACTTAGTTAAAATTTTGCTATATAAAATTAATTAATTCTTATTTAGCACAGGATAATATAACTCGTATTTATATAACATATGTATGTGTCGCCCATACTATTTTAAGGTCAAACTATCTAATTTAATGTCAAACATAATTCTATTGATACACTTTCATAATCATTGCTATTAAAAGAAAAAATAATATCATCCTTGATTTACATGAGATAATATTACCCATATTAGTGTAATATATGCCCATACAATATTCGTATTATTCACGTTTCCTATTTTACAAAATTATGCTTGACAAATTTTTCTAATTTTAAAGAATTTAATTAGAACCAACCCTTTCATATATAAGGAAAATTTCTTTTACCATAGCAAAGATTCACTTGACAATTACCTTAACGAAAAAATAACTTCCCAAATAAACTAAAGAATCTGTCCCACCAAGAATTATCATTTCATTCCGCGATTAAAATAACAATATACGCTAATTAGATCTATAACATTTACAAAGGAATTATCCCAAAAGGCACTGTAAATGTTAGGAAAGACAAAAGCGGAGCCTCCATCCACAACACCGGAAGCAATGACCGAGATTAGCGGAGGAAAGTTGTGCTCATAATCAATTAACACGTGTCACAATCCACACCGTGGACAGACCACAGATATGTGGGTCCCACCACGAATAGTGAACCTAAAGAATTCTCCGTGTGAACGTATATTTTTAAGTAGCTTTTCAGAAGATCTCACTCTCTCCATTTCAACTTTAATCTTTTTCCTTTTTTTTATCCTCCATTTTTTCCATTCAGCCTCAATCATCAAAACCTTTAAACCCTCTTTTCTTCCGCAACCATTTTTCTTGCTCTATTGTCCATTCTCATAATCAGTTGCAATATGGTTAGTACCTTTATAGTATATATACTTGTATCAATAATGTTTTTCTGGAAATATAATGTGAATTTTAAGTGATTCTATGTGATTTTGTGAAGGTTGGCTGCACAAAAAGATTGAAAAAGAGAAAACTCGAGTGGCTGAATACTTTGTTACGTTGCAGATTCTTTGGCTCATGTGCCGATCACCATGATCTTAAGAAGAATGAAAAGAACATCTTTTGTATCGATTGTAATCTTGGCTTGTGCAAGCATTGTATGGATTCTTCTTCTGTTCATTGCCTTCATGAATGGTTCCAAATTTGCAAGTATGTCTATCATGATGTTGTTCGCCTGCAAGACATTCAGAAGCATCTTGATTGCTCCAAAATTCAAGTAAGTGTTATTTGTATTATTATTTGATGCTGCAATCATGATATTTTTTGGTCTTGTTAATATTATTTTGGTTGGATAATGGCTTTTGGTTGCTAGATTAGTTCGCCTTTTATGGTTATCTATCTCTATCATTCAGCCTTATCTTGGTAACCTTAGTAATCTTAATCAACTAATTATCGGTTTTGGATAGTTTTGTTCTTTAACGAATTTAATGCATTCGGTTGATGGAAAGACCCTGTCAGATTTATGGCTCCAATTGATCTTTTTAGTTGTAGGTTTAATGCATCACTCGAAACTTGGCTATACAGGTATCTAGTTGATTACATAATTATCCTTTTCTTTTAGTGCTGATTACACGGATATCATTCCATCATAACTACATTTGGTTCATGGGATGTCACCAGATTGGATTGCTAATCATATATTATCTAATATTTGGTTACATTTTAAACATGAGATTACACATTTTTTTGACCAAATTAATCCTAGGAAAAAAATAATCTCATAGCAGTGGCAATGGTATTAGTCATTCTAGGATAACTTTGGAATAATAAAATTGTTAACTAATTTGTCTACCACAACCCCACTACCACCACGTGCACCACTTCCACCAACCACTATATACTACCACTTCTACCACCACCGTGCACCACTACCTCTACCACCACCAAATTGCATTCCCATGACTAGCACGACCATCAACTATAACCACTACATAACGCCACCACCATCAATGCCAAGCAACACCTCTACTACCACCATCTACTAATGTACACTACCTCCATGGAGTTACCACCATTACCACTACTGTATAACACTACTACAATCATCTATCATTGTGTAACACCACGACTGTCTGCTATCAGACACTGCTACTATTACCAAATAAAAATAATATTATAAATTTTGGATATTTTAGTTAGTAAAAGTGAAATTCAATCACCAACAAAATGCACAATAACATTATTTCCTAACATATTCTAAATATTGGATGCTGAGACTATTAATCCATGGATAGCTCATCTGTTTCATACTCCGAGAATAAATCATCCTATCTTATCCTGTTCGTTAAACAAACGGACCTAAGCACTTAAAAAATACTACACTGCAACGAAAACTGAATTTGATTCAAGTTCCTTACCAATTGAATTTATTGTATCTTGTTTTCGATTTAATTCAATTAATTCATTATATATTGCATTAAGTTTTATACGAACTACTAAACTAACATAACATTTGTCCACAGACTTACAAAATAAATGGAGACAAAGCAATACATTTGAATCCAAGGCCTCAATCAAAAGATACCAAAATTCCGAAATCAAAGGGCGGCGCAACATGTGATGCCTGTGGAAGGCATATACAAGACTTGCCTAACAACTTTTGTTCCATTGCATGCAAAGTAATCACTGGTCTCCTAAATTACATACTACCATTTTACAGCCAAAATTATAAAATTTTCCTTTTTTAACTTGATCAATTTCGCAAAACTAAATTGCAGCTTTCCATGGTTAAGGAAATGTTTAAAGAAGAGAATTCGAATAAGCCTACAGTACCAGGATTTGATAACATGTGTTTGAAGGAGAATGAAGATGAAGATCAGTCCATTTCTGTGTCCGAGTCTTCTGAGGTAATTCAAGCATGGTGGAGTTCTGTGCTACAACCAAAGAAGCAATTGCACAAAAGGAAAGGTGTACCTCACCGAGCTCCCCTACTTTGAACCTTCTAGTGAATTGATCAAAATACTTCATTTTTTTAGTTGTATTTATATCTCATAATAGTTCTTATATGCAACAAAATATGAATTAAGGTATAGACAATTCACTCTCAAGTACTTGGATTCTAGTTGGGTTAGTTGTATGGGCATCGACCTTGACTTGGTTTAGCATAGCATGAAGAAAGTGATCTTTCTGCGGTGTCAATGGTATAGATTTTTGTATCCATGTTTGAGTGTTTAGATTACATATATTTGCATTTGATATTTTTTTAATAGATAATTAGTATTAGAGTAAAGACTCAAAATCTCTCATTGTTTCCACGCTTTCTTGATGGATGTTCATAGTTTTTTTTTTTTTTTTTTTTTGATGAGGCTACAGTCAAATTTATAAAACATAAGCAACAAACAATCCATATATAGCGGGATGAAAAATAATACATTAGTGTGTTAAATTCATAAGTATGAGACTCGAACTACAACATCTTACTTTTGGTGATAATTGTAAATGTTCAGGGTCGATTAGATTGGACTGAAAATATTTTTCATGTATTAGTATATTGAATTCATGAGCATGAGACTTGAACCACGACATCTTACTATTAGTGATAATTGTATATATTCAAGGTTTGTTTGATTGGATTAAAATATTTTCTCAAAAAAATTTTAAAAATTTTTCTTAATGCCAAACTCTAGAAAATCTTTTTTGTTTTCCAGTTTTCCTCTAAAACAAAGTTATTTTGGATTTCAAGAGTGAAATTAAACATTAAGCGTCTAATTTTCTAATTTCATTTACCAAACTAATATTTGTTTGTAATTCTTATCTACTTATTTTTTCTTCATTTTGAGTCCCACAACAATATATCTATACTTATACATAATTTACCATTATATCATCTTATTAATTAATTGTGAACATAATAATCTATACTTGACTTTAATTACTTATCGAGAATAATAGAATTGCTATTAGTCTTTTTAATTCATATTAACAATATTTAAAAAATTATGTCAAAAGATTTTTATTTTGGCTTCCAGGCACCAAAAATTTGTGAAAAAATGACTTTTTCTGTATAAAATATTTTCTTGGAAGAATAATTTCCTAAAAAAAATTTACATCTAACCAAATAGACACAATTGTATACATTAAAACATGATCCTCTAATGTTTGTGGATTACATTTAACAAATCAAAATCCAATTTGCACCCTACAATACAACTTGACATGGAGGTCACGTATTGATAGTGACATCGACAACTTTGCAAAGTAAACTTAAATTTATGGTTGCTTCACGTTTCACATTTTTTCCTTTTTCCCTTTTACCTATTCCTTTTCTTTTTCCACTGAGCAGTCCCAAATTGAGAGCTTTGTCTAGGTCGCTGTCGGGGCCCTGAGGACGCCTCGTTTTGTCTGGTTTCTGGTAGTTCTTAAATCGGGCCCAAAAAATGCCATGTGCATTAGGCAGCAAGTTTTATTCCTTTAGCTTTCATGATCGTGGAAGACAAAAAGACCACACCATAAGATGGAGGTAATTGACCAAATCAAGGAAATCAGGTCGGCATAATTGTGCATGTTTTTTCACATGAATGACTAACAGAAAAAGGTTTCATGTTCCTGATATTGGGAGAAAGCTGGACTGCGTAGTTCTTTTAAACATTGAGTTAAAATATTCATCTGATAAAGGTACAAGAAAATTTACAATTCAATCAATCACTCGTCATATTTCATTTTTTGCGATAAAAATCAGTTATGATCGAATGCCGTTATAGTAACAAAGATAAAATAATTGTAGCAAAAAGTAAAACGGAATTTGCCGTGAATACAGTGCGGCCTAGCTTCAGACGATCCACCTCCATGGGGCAGTAAAATATCCTCTCCAAATGCAGCCACCACTTTTCTCGAACCACCACTGCCTTTTTTCAACACATCCTTCAAGTAAAAAGTTAAACCCCCAATCAAAACAGTATTAGAAAATCTATGACAAAGACTAGTTGTATTAAAAGTTGAATTATCATCATCAAGGCACTAAAATATATTAATATTTGACCAATATCAAAGGTGCTTCTTTTCGGCGCAAACCCCCGGGCCCCCCCCCCCTCCCCGGGGGGGGGGGGGGAAGTGTGTGCTAGCAGGAGAAGAGATTGAAATTCTAGTGGGGAGAAGTAGTAAAGAAAATGGGTAAAGAAATGGGGCTTACGCGAGTCACGACGTCGGCATCGAGGAGGGGGAATACCATGGGAATTGAAAAGAGTGGATACGGTGCTCTCCCTGATCCGATCCCTCCGGTGAGCCCTATTATTCTCATTATCCAACAACCTCAATTCCCAAGGGGGTTTGTCATTTGACTTTACTACTGGGGGGCGTACTGCGCCAGGCGTGAGTATTTTGGTACCTGGTTTTGGCAGCAGCAGGTCTTCATAAAAAAAATTAAAATTAAAATTAAAATTAAAAGCTGATACTCAACATCTTACAATGTTGGCAACCTTCACGCATGTAAAACTCACTCGATGTAAAAGTCTTAAGCAACACATAAAATATTTAGACAATAGTTGATTAACAATCCAGCAGTCTATCAAACCCAAAAATCAACTTTTTGTACATAGATATTTTAGTTCAATGTCTACAAGCACAAGGCGTGATTCATCTAGCTAACAACATCCTTGTGTATCTAGAACAAACAAAATAATTAGTACACAACTTCAGCATTGTCTGTGCATCTTCGGCACCACCCAATACTTAAAGCATGTATATGCAATGGCTTGAGTCGAAACCACCCAAGATCCTTGCTCTGTTTTAAAGCATGTATATACAAAAGCTAATGTCCCATGAACAAAGAAAAATAGGCCAAATTGAGAACATAGAAGGGAAGGAAGGTGTGGAATAAGGGATAAAAACCAAGGTGGTATCCAGAAGATGGAAGATATAAGTACCTTTCAAGCTACCAAATTTTGCTCTGTATACTTGTGACTTCCATCATCTATAGCCTCCTAATATACAAAGAAGGATTTTCTCAGGTGGAATATTAAGGGTAACAGAGCCAAAACTTGAAAATGGGAATGCCAAAATTTACATACATAGTTGTTGATATGGCTTCCAGAGTGTGCAATGAAACAGAAGAGAAAAAAAAAATATTTCCCCCTTAACTATTAGTCCAGAGCAACAGCAATATATTTCAGCTATTGTATGCTTCTATTGTAAGTATCATTCCCTCATCATGAGGTCCAACAGTTATATTCAGCATACAATATGAACAATTTAATAAAAAAGAAATATAGAAATATGTCTTAGAAGTCGTTCAAATGCATGAGGAATAGAACACATGGTAACTACTACTGAAAAACATAAACATAAACTGATAATGTGGGAAAAATTCTTGGTAAAACACAAAGGGAATAAACTAATTGTAATTTCATGTTGTAGAGTTCAAAAAATTAAAATAGTGAAACCACAGATTTGTTGTTTGACTTTCTGCTTCTGCTGACATGTTGCTTGCACCATGACTGGTGAGTTCGGATTCAAAAGCTGAAAAAAAAAATATTTCCAAACATGGTTGAATATACATGCCAACTGACACTTTAACATGAGGAAGCTTAGTATTGTAAAATTTATAGAGCCGAAAACTTACAGTTCCAATTATTATATAGCCTTCTATACTCCAAACTCCTAGGTAACTTGAGCAACTAAGTAAAATTCTGTTTCGCCAAGTATACATGTTTTGAATAGATTAGAAGTGTGTTGTTACCAAGTCTATGAATTCTGTTATTCTTTAACACCAACTCTAGATGACAACCAAGCTGTCCTGCAATGCTTTAAACATGTTTTGGAAAGATAAGTGTGTTCTTACCTAGTCTATGAATTTTGTTATTTTTTAACACCAACTCTAGATTATAGCCAATGCTTTAAACCCATTATTCATCCTCACCTCCACCAAATGCCTTCTGATATCTAGAGAGAGAGAGAAACTATAACTAACAAAATCATATTTTTTCCGCTATTAAACTACAGTAAGCAATTATTATATTTTGAACATATCGATGCTTATGCATTGGATTCTTATATAACATTGGTACAAATCAAAATACTCGAAAAATTAATAGTTTCAGTGACCGAATTCAACTACATTTAAGGAAAGAAAACTCACATATCTATGATAAGCTTGTGACTTTCTCAATCCTAACAATCAAAAGATATGATTTCTTATTTTGGGGGACGACAACTAATAGGTCCTCATAAATCCAAAAAATTTACCATAAACCAAATTCTCTTTTTGTCAGTGAGCAGACAACTAAATCACAAACAATCGAGTATTACCAAAAAAATAGAAATCAGAATGACTTACAAAAATGTCGTAGAGGGGAGTACAACCTGCAAATGGAAACCAAACATCTGGGAAATTCAAAGATATGAAGAACAATTGCAATTCCCAATGGAAGGAAAAAAAGAAAATAGGATTTTTTTTTTTAATTTTCTTGGTTTTGAATGGCTGCAAGTATGGTGTAAAACAATGTAAAACATAGTGAAACATTAAAAATTAACATAAGCAGCATAACCATAAGCACAGCCGAAGTAATCCCAAAAATCTCCTCTTCGAGCTTATTGCATTAGCCCTTGAACCCCAACTTAACTGGAAAAAAAATTAAAAGTTTACAAGTATCAACAGGAAAATGAGAAAATCCAGATTCAGAACAAGAAATAAAAGCCGCAAGCTTTGCACCAATTATCAGAAAATCCCTAAAAATCTGCAACAATATGATAATAAAGTTACAAAATTTAACGTTTTTAGATCTTAATCACCTCAACAAGGCACAATGTTCCTGGACCATCCGTAATATCCTGTCTAAAAACGTTTCAAAACTACTCTGCTAGATCACAGGAGATCAACATCTTGGCTTGAACTATAAAACTCAAATAGTATTCTTTATCAAGAATCACCTAAAAGCAACATCCAGACATTATACTTAAAATTAATGGAAAACAAATAGAATACCAGATGATGGGCATCAAAGATAATGGTTTCTGTTGAAAAAGGAAAAAATTGATAAGCACAAATGTCATTCAAACCAGTTGACAATCAATCATGGAGAGAGTGTAGAGTTGAAGAAAAGTGTCGCGCCCATTTTTAAAAGAAGATGAAAAGAAAGTGAGGTAGATTAAAAAAATGAAAAGAGGCGGTTTTTAAAAAAAAATTGGATTAAGTTTTGGTGTATCAAGTCACTAGAATAAAATTTTAGTGAAAAGTAACGAATTAAGAAAATAAAGAAAATCATTTTTAGACGATTTCAAATCTTTAAAAACAAGAGAAAACAAGTTCGGAAAGGAGTCACAGTTAAAGAAGGGGAATATAGAGGTTCAATCCAACACTTGGGCATGAACAAATGTGTAAAGGCATCTCATATAAAAATAATTTAAAAGAAAACACTAATACTAATTCCACTCTACCAAGTAAAACATGCAAATAAACCTAAGAATATCCAAAACGACAAGTAGAACACATTCTTGAGGAAATGAAAACAACAATTAAAGAAAGATAACAATCACAATTAAGAGTTACATAAGCTATCAAGGATCTAATTGAAAAATGAGAAAAGTTTTTTGAGTAAAAATGAAGTTTCCCAAAAGATAAGGGGCTAACAATGCAAATATCAGAGATTTGATAAGTCAAAATGCAATTAAATAAAATTTTAGGGGTCAAATAGCAAAATCAAAAAGATTACTGGGTCGAAAATTTAATTTCCATTTTTCAGAAAAATTTTGGGGTAAAAATGTAATTTTTAAAATGTTCGGGAATCATAACGTAATTTTCAGAAAGTTCGAGGCAACAAATGTAATAAAATTTTTTTTTATTTTTTACTTTGTACGAGATGACAAATTCATAGTTAAAAATCCGATCTCCCTACCTGTGATACTAATTATGAAGTTTAACGGAAAAAAGGGAAAAATATAAGGATAACCAAGCCTGACAAGAAAAGAAGCTCTGGAATCTAGTTAATTGACGCCATGGCCCTTCTGAAATTGGGTTCTGTTTATAGTTACATTCAGTCACAGTTGGCCCAAAGATATTTATTGTATCCAAAATTGAATTTTTTTTTCCTAGCTACACAAGATTGCTTATAATTCCCACGCACCATATTCTATACATTTATGTAAAACTAGTGCTTAAACATCACAAAATGCATAAGGGCACCCAATGGAGGGGCTGAAATTTCTAAAATATATGCATAAAATTATATTACAATGGGCAAAAAGGAATAAAAAACTTATTAAGTGAAAAGAAACTAGAATTCTTATTTCATTATTTCCATATACTGAATACACTGATATATACAATGTCATTGTCCTATTTTAGGAAAAAACTAATTCCTACAAATCAGTCATTGACTGAGAAAAGATTACAATTAGCCTAAATAAAGGAAATATTACAATCGACCTAAATAAATGAAAGATTATAGCTAGTCTAAATAAATTAGAATCCTAGCTATCAATTAGCTGTTTATAGCAATATCAAATCTTCAACAAGATAATACAACCTAATTCTCTAACACTCCCCCTCAAGCTGGAGAATAAATGTTTACCATTCCCAGCTTGCAAGTAATGTTCCGGAAAGTTAAGTTGTCCAGTCCTTTTGAGAGAATGTCTGCCATTTGACCATTCGTAGGAACGTAAGGAGTACAAATCAGTCCACTTTCAATCTTTTCATTGATGAAATGTCGGTTTATCTCAACATGTTTTGTTCTGTCATGCTGAACTGGATTATGGGCGATGTTTATAGTAGACTTGTTGTCGCAATACAGCTTCATAGGTCCATGCCATTTAACTTGCAAATCTTCTAAAATTTTTTTATCCACAAGAGTTCACAAATTCCTTGAGCCATTGCACGGAACTCAGACTCTGCACTTGATCTAGATACTACTGCTTGTTTTTTGCTTCTCCAAGTCACTAAGTTTCCTCCAATCAAAGTACAGTAGCCAGTTGTTGAGCGTCGATCTGTGAGTGAACCAGCATAATCTGCATCTGTGTAGGCTTCTATAGTTAATTCTGCTCCTCTTCTAAACATGATTCCTTTTCCGGGAGTAGCTTTCAAGTATCGAATTACTCTATATGCAGCCTGTAAATGTACTTTCTTAGGGTCATGCATGAATTGACTTATCACGCTCACAGCATATGCAATGTCGGGACGCGTATGAGACAAGTAGATTAATTTCCCAACCAACTTCTGATACCTTCCTTTATCAACAACTTCATCATCTTTTGCTTCACTCAACCGATGATTCCTTTTCGATTGGTGTATCAATGGGTTTACATCCCATCATTCCTGTCTCCCGTAGAAGATCTAAAATATACTTCTGTTGGGAAATGAATATGCCTTCTTTAGACCGAGCTACTTCAATCCCCAGAAAGTATTTGAGTTTCCCGAGCTCTTTAATTTCAAATTCTTTAGCAAGTCTAGCCTTAAGCTTCAAAATTTCCTCATCATCATCACCTGTCACAATGATATCATCAACATATACTATCAAGACTGTAAGTTTCCCTGCTACCGAGTGTCTAAAGAAGAGAGTATGATCCCCTTGGCTTTGCTTGTAGCCAATACCAAGCATCACTTTCGCAAACTTTCCAAACCAGGCCTCGTGGTGATTGCTTAAGCCCGTAAAGTGCCTTTCTTAACTTGCACACCTGGTTATCTTTGAAATATTTCTCAAAACCAGGTGGAGGCTCCATGTATATCTCTTCTTCAAGGTCACCGTGTAAAAAGGCATTTTTGACATCAAATTGCTGCAAACACCAATTGAAATTAGCAGCTAATGATAAAAGAATGCGGACTGTATTCATCTTAGCCACGGGAGCAAAAGTCTCTTGATAGTCTATCCCATGTGTTTGAGTGTACCCTTTGGCTACTAACCTAGCCTTGTACCTCTCCAAGGATCCATCCGCTTTAAACTTAATTGCATACACCCATTTACATCCTACCAATTTCTTGTCTTTTGGATGATCAACAATTTCCATGTATTGTTTTTATTGAGTGCATTCATTTCCTCATTCATGGCAAGTTTCCAATTCTCATCTCTAAGTGCCTCATTGAAGTTATGGGGAATAGGAATTGTATCTAAATTAGTGAGAAAACAACGGTGTTTCTGTGAAATTTTATTCAAGGAAACAAAATGAGAAATAGGATGTTGAGTGCAATTCCTAACTCCTTTCCTAATAGCTATAGGAACATCTAAATCATCAATCACTGGAGAGGGTAATTGTGACTGTGTACCTGGTTCGGAGTCAAATCTTGAACTTGCAATTGAGTGGAATCGGGCTCTTTTCTCCTTGAGTAGACTAGGATAGGTTTTTTAGCTGCTGGCTGTATACTTTGGATGGATTCTGATGTGTCAAGAGGCTGGTCATGTGGCTGATCGACATGCTGTTCTTGTGGTTGCTCAAGGGACTGATCTTTTGGCTGATCAAGAGGCAGTAAAGGTGGTGGGACTGAATTCTTAGGTTGAGCAGTGACCTGTAAATCAGGGAAACATAGCTCATGTTCTTTATCTTCACTCACACCCTCCCCCTGAAGATGAGAACCTGAATAGAAGGGCTGTTTTTCGACAAAAGTAACATCCATTGAAATGAAAAATTTACGAGAAGCAGGATGATAGCACTTATAACCCTTTTTTAGTGGAAGAGTAACCAACAAAGATGCATTTTAATGCTCTTGGATCGAGTTTTCCTCAGTTAGTATCATGAATATGAACAAAAACCACACAACCAAAAACTTTTGGGGCTAATTTGGAAGCTATTTGTGAGTTGGGATAATACTCATGAAATAGACTTATTGGACTCTTGAAACCGAGAACTTTAGAGGGCATTCTATTTATCAAATGGGCTGCAGTAAGAATAGATTCCCCCAATATGATTTGGGAACATTATTTTGAAATAACAATGTTCGTGTAATTTCTAAGAGGTGTCTGTTTTTCCTCTCAGCTACCCCATTCTGTTGCGGTGTGTTAACACAAGAAGAATAATGAACAATTCCTTCTTTTTGAAGAAAGGTTGAAAGATTCTGGTTGAAGTAATCTCTTGCATTATCACTCCGCAGGTTTTTTATTTTCACCCCAAATTGGTTTTTGATCATTTGGAAAAATCTTGAAAAAATTTCCCCAACTTCAGATTTGTTTTTCATCAAATAGACCCATGTTACCCTTGTACAATCATCTATAAATGTAACAAACCACCTTGCCCCTGTAATGTTTAAAGTTCTAGAAGGACCCCATATATCAGAATGGATTAATGAAAAAGGAATCATACTTCTAGTATTACTCAATGGATAAGAAACATGCTTGTGTTTAGCAAGTTCGCACGCTTCACAATGCAAACTGCTCATTTCAACATTTTTGAATAACAATGGGAACATAGCTTTTAGCAAGCTAAATGGTGGATGACCAAGACGATAATGGTGGAGCCAAATGTCCTCTTTATTGGTAGAATAACTAGACAAATAAGATTTTGAAAGGGAGCAGTTTTGTCTTCCTAGCATCAAGGATATAGAGCCCGTTCCTTTCCTTAGCAAGCCCAATCATCTTCCCCGAAACCAGATCCTGAAAAATACAGTGTGTGGGATAGAAAATCACTATACAATTCAGATCACATGTAATTTGTTTTATGGACAAAAGATTGGTAGCTAGTTTGGGAACATGCAGGACTATCTTTTAACAAACTGTGGAAGTAAGAGGAATAGTTCCCTGACCTGCAACAGTAGTAAAAGTTCCATCTGCAATTTTGATTTTTTTATTGCTAGGACAAGGCTTATATGAGGTAAAAGATTGATGGGAAGAAATCATATGGTCGGTAGCACCCGAATCTATGATCCAAGTACTGTTTTGGACAGGTAAAGAGGCACTAAGAGCATAAGAATTAGAGAACTTACCTGATTGAGCCAAAGAACAAGAGCTTCCAGGTTTCTCAACTGATTTCAACATGGATTTCAGCTTTTCTATCTCTCCCCTAAGAGTTTCCAATCCATCTTGATTTGGTTGTTCACTAGGAACATCACTCAGCATTTGTCATGTGGGCTTGTCCTCGAGGCTGTCCACCACGATTACCTACCTTTCCTCCAACATTGGGAGGCTTTCCGTGGAGTTTCCAGCAAGTATCCTTGGTGTGACGCGCCTTCTTGCAGAAAGTGCACCATATCCCTTCTCGGTTGGATTGTTTTTCCCTTTTATTGGCCTCAGCACCATATCCATCCTTTGTGGAATTCATGGCTGATCCTTCATTTGTTGGATTGTCAAGCATTACTCCTCGGCGACTCTTCCTCAGCTCGTATTATAGAAAAAACACCCTCAAGAGATGGGAGAACTTCTTTCTCGAGAACCTGAACTCGAACTTGATCAAAATCCAGGTTGAGGCCTGCAAGAAATTCGAAGATTCTCTCTCTTTCCACAAACTTCTGCAACATTGCAGCATCTTCTCCACACTTCATTTTAAAATTTTGATAATAATCCAATTCAAGCCACAAGCCTTTCATAGTACTATAGTACTCAGTGACAGAAAGGTTACCTTGCTTTGTGGTGTTGATTTCGGTTTGAATCTCATAAATCAATACAGCATCTTGCATTTTTAAATAGGTTTGACGAATGGTTTCCCAAATCTCTCTTGCAATTGTTGGAAACATACAGGTTTAGCTCACTTTAGATGTCATAGAGTTCCACAACCATGACATGATCATGGAATCTTCTTCATCCCAACTTGCAAATGTGGCATCATCAGCAGAAGGTCCAATTCCCATAAGATGGCTCAATTTAGCCTTTCTTTTGTGAAAGGTTTTAACAACTTGAGACCAGTGAATATAATTTTAGCCATTGAGCCTATAGAAAGATTGAACATTCTGTAGTTTTTCTTTTGACTAAACTAATGTCTCAGCCTCATAATTGGGACTAAGTACATTAGGTTGACTCTTGGATGATTCAGACATTGTGAGATAACCAGAATAGGATTAAGTGAAGAAGAATTGGAAAAAAGTTCGTGAACTAGTACCCAAGATGATACCTGCGGATGAACGTGGAGTTGCTTGAAGATCTAAGTAAAGTTTCGAATTTTTCTTTGGAGGATTCGGCCCTTCAAAGTACTCAAGTAGGACCAGGTCAAGCAAGTTCAATATGCCTACCTAATTACTCTGAAGGACTTAATCAAACAAGAAAGAAACTCTAAACTAGAGTTTTGATCTTAGAATCACTCGACAAGATCCGGGAGGAGGTAGTTTTTAATTAGCAAAGAACCAAAGAAACTCTCAATTTGAGAACTCAAAATAATAATATTCATAAAATCATGAAAAATTTGTATGAATAGTGATCCCTATTTATAGGGTTAGAATTTAAAACAACTACTTAAACCTAAACACAAACTAATTGAAACACGTAATATAAAACAACTTCTAACTAAATTAGAAGTCTTCAAACACAGAAATTGCTAAGTTCTAGAACACTCCAAAAGATGCCTCAAATATGATCTTGGGCTGGACGTCCAAAGCTTCTAGGCCCAATTAGTCAAAAGGTCTTTCTTCAAGTAATTTGGACTTCATCCATTGGTCCAACTAGGAGAGTGTTGGACGGCGGATCTTCTAAGGCCCAAGCTTCCTTTTGGTCCACTCAAATGAAAGTAATAAGCCCCCAAATGAAAGTAATAAGCCTTGGTGAAAAGTTTCTCTTGACCCAAGTTGTTTCTTTCTTACACAAGTCCAAGTACAATCTTTGCATGGCTTCTCTCATTCTTTTAGTCTTGGCTCTTGTCATAGGCCTATCAATGCCTTGCAATAGATCCTCTTGAGCTCGTTCAAGCCTCTTGGAATTCATTCCATTCATGGCAGCCCTTTGGTCTATATCATTCACTCCTTCCTCGAAAAGATTCGCCTTCGAATCTCCTACATCAAACAAAGAAAGATCAGTAACATTAAAAGTGGCACTCACATTACTATACTTACTTGGTAGGTCAATTTTATAGGTATTATCCCCAATCCTTTCAAGCATTTGGAAGTTTCCATCTCCACGTGATTTCAACTTTGATTTCCTTTGAGTAAGAAACCTCTCCTCTCGCAAATGCACCCACACCCAATCACTAGGCTCAAACACAACTTGCACATGCCCCTTGTTCACAATTCGTGTATAGTGCTCATTCTTTTTCTCAATGTTTGCTTTCACCTTAACATGTAACTCCTTAACAAATTTAGCTTTTCTTTTGCCATTCAAATCTGCACATTCATTAGTAGGCAAAGATAAGATATCCAAATGAGTTAAAGGATTAAAACCATAGATAATTATAGACACCAAATTTTGACATACCATTTACTTTTCAAATATTTGGGAGGTGTTTATATTTTTGGGGTCAAATTTTAATTTTTCAATAATCTTGGGAGGCAAAATAATAATTTCTATCTGTAAATATTTTTTTATTAGTTTTGGAGGTAAATTCACATTTTTACTTTCATACGTATTTTTTAATTTTCTGTGATTTTTCATATTTAATTGGTATTCTTTTTTATATTTTTGAACACAAGGACAAAATGATAATTTTACCTCGCGAACACCATTTTAGCTCATTTTAGGTCCCAAATTTATTTTTCTAATTCTTTAAGCATGTTTCTAAATTTTCTTGATTTTTCGGAGACGATTGCTATTTTTTCTGTAAATACTACATTCAAGGGCAAAATTATCATTTTATAGTTTAAATTTATTTTTCGCCAATTTTTGAGTCATAAATGCATTTCTTAGAATTCTAAGCTTATTTTTAATTTTAATTTTTGATAATTTTTTTAGGCCAATAGCTATTTTCTTTATATTTTTATTGTCCAAGGGCAAAATTGTCATTTCACATTCCAAACTCATTTTTAACCAATTTTTGGGTCCCAAATTCGTTTTAGGTTTTAAGCATTTTCTAAGTTTTTCTAACTTTTTATCGGGGTGAATTTTTATTAACAAATTTATTATTTGCATTTTTCTTAATTTTTTTTATTTCGTGAGAGAACATAGATTTTTTTTTATTTCTTTTATATGGGTAAAGTTGTAATTTTGGTAGTTAAGGACGTTCTGGTCTTTTAGCTATTTCTTAGAAGATAAGTCTTTTGTTCACTATAAATACCCCCACTTGTGGATTTAAAAAAGGAGAAAAAAATTTTAGAGAGAGTTTTAGTTTTTTTTTAGTTTTTAGTTTTTCTATTTTACCAAGAACACACACTTTTTTCTACACATATTTTTAAGTTTTCACACACCACACTAAGAACACACACCACACATCTTCAAGTTTTTCACACACCACACCAAAAACACACACTTTTTTTTCTACACACATCTTCAAGTTTTCACACACCACACCAAGAACACACTTTTTTCTACACACATCTTCAAGTTTTCACACACCACACCAAGAACACACTTTTTTCTACACACATCTTCAAGTTTTCACACACCACACCAAGAACACACACCACACATCTTCAAGTTTTCGCACACCATACCAAGAACACACACTACTCACTCTCTCTTACATACACTACACACACTTGCACTTCTCTCTCACATACCCACACACTCTCTCTCACACACTACACATACTCTCTCTCACACACTTCACATAGTTCACACACAACAATCGCACAATTACACGGTCACAAAACACACACGAATTCACGTAATTCACAGTCACATACACACATATTTACAACAATCGCACAATTACACGGTCACAAAACACACACGAATTCACGTAATTCACAGTCACATACACACATATTCACCTTTCTCTCTCACACACTACACACACTTCTCACATACATAAACACACATATTCATACACGTTCACAAAACACACACAACACGCACCAGATTCATGTGCTCCCATCAGCCCAAAAACTTCACTCACTTCTTTCTCACACACCATACACAATACACACAATCACATCTCTCTTGCACACACACATACACATCTCTCACAGTCACACAAAACTCACACACAGCCATTCAAACATACAAACACAAACCATTTTCACGCATTAAGCTCACACACAACCCACAAATCATACACAAACACACACAGCACATACACATTCACACACAACAGAAACACATAGATACATAAACATAAACACACATTCACATTTGCACACACACACCACACTCACAAATAATGCATAGGCACACACATTCAAACACACAAACAACACACTAGCACACACAGTCACACACGCTTCCATATTTACACACACAATCAGAGAACTTCACACAATACCATTCTAGTCACACACACTCACACCACTAAACATGCAGTCATCCTCACACAATCACAGGCACAATAGTTTCACACACAACACACACTCACACACAGTAGTTTCATCTACAAGCACACGGTCACATAAACACACACACTCATCAGTCACAAACGCACACATGCACACAGAGCAACAAACACAGGCATTCACACACTCGTATACAAACTGTCACAAATGCACACATCAATTTCACATACATCACGTAGTAAATTACACAAACAGACAGTCAGCCATATAGACACACAATACACTCACATACACACAGAATCATCGTTCAACCAAACCTACCAACAAATCAGGCCACAAACAACCACCTAGCTACCATTTTTCTACACCTGTAAAAGTCACTAAATCGCACAAACAACCAATACAACTACCCAAAACAGCAAATTCGCCCAAAATGCTTCTCAATTGCAACCTAATTACACACACAGAAGCTCCAATACAGCCATCAAAAACCAGAGCATTTCAACAAACAGTCCAATAACCATAATCAAATGCCCAGTATTGCATCACTATTAGCCCAAATGGCTTCTCCGCCTTTCACAAACCACTGCCCGCTGCCAATACCACCAGAAACACAAGAAGTGCAGACTTGCAACTCCATTTCCACACCATCTAACTAGTCATCCCCACCATTGCCAGCCCTGCATCTTTGCCATCAACAACCAGGCAAGCCCACGCCAGCTCTTCCACTACTGCAGCCATCTTCGATCTTCACCAAACATCCACTGCCTTTAGACCCAAGGAACTCTCAATTCATCCCCCAATTTGTCTTTCAAAGTAGATAGTTTAGGAATTTGTACATATATTATCTAATTTATGGTGGGATTGAGAGAAGATGGTTGTTTTGTTTTCTGTTTTTTTTTTTTCGGGAATTTCAGAGAGGAAACGGAGGGTGTGAGGGAGAGATGAGCCGAAGAGAGAGAGAGAGAGAGAGTTAGCGAGAGAGAAGATAGACAAATAGGAAGAGAGAACAGAGTGAACGGATAGGGAGAGAGTGAGGTGTTGAGAATAGAAAAAGAAAGAAACTGGAGAGAAAATATAGAAGAGAAAAGAAGGAATTAGCTGAAGCAGAGGAATTGCAGCGAAAGAAAGGCAAAAAGAACGAACGAGAAAGAGAACTGGAGAAGAAGAAAGGTTAAAGAAAGAAATAAAGGGGAGAGGGTGAACAGAACATAGAAAATCAGAGTGAGACGGAGATAAGAGAGAAAAAGGAGAGGAAATTTGAAATTAAAAATTTTTCAGTTGCTAGGTTGAAGAAGAAATTTTTGACATTTTGATTGTTAATGAAAATTGATTTAGAGATGGGAGAAGGTTTTAGTGTTTTTATTTGTTTTGCCTTTTTGTTTAGTTCTAATTTTGGTTGTCTTCTGTTTCTCTAATGCAGTTTAATTCTAGTTAAGTTATTTGTTTTGGTTAAATTAAGTTAATTAACTTTCATTTTTGCTTTTATTATTTTTCTTTTTATGATTATTAACATAAAAGGAATGAGTACAATTAAGTCATTGGGTTTTGGTTAATGTTAATACGCCCCTAAGAGTTTTCCCATTTCTACATTTAAGCCCTTGATATTTCTACATTGACCCTCCATATTTTACTCTCTTTCAATTAAGTCCTACAACTTGCAAATTTCTCCATACTTGCTGAATTTACTATTTTGCGTCCCCCAATTTACTTTGATTTGCATTTTGCCCCCTAGACTTTGTGCAATCTTTCTAATTTTGCCCTTAATTAGTTATATTTTCAATTTTGTCCTTTTAATCCCTTAAGTTTGCAATTTTGTTTTTAGGTTCTTTAATTTTATGGAATTTGCATTCTTTTCCCCCGATTTATTAGTATTTTTTTTAGGTCTTATGTTTTACTTATCTATACGATGATACCTTAACATGTTTGTTCATTTTGTTAGCATTTAGTACCGGGTCTTTAAGAGGTATCCCTATTCCTCATTAATTTTATCTTTATGTGCTCTAATGTGCCTTACGTGATTTTTATGTTTTTTTATTCATATATTTTCTTATCCTTACATGCTTTTCGTGTATTTATTTATTTTATATTATTTAATTTCAAATTTTATTATTTTATTATTTTGACAAAAGTGTAATATTTTTTGTATTTAGTTAGTCAATGTAATAGTTAGATTATTTTTCTCATATCTTAACAAAAATTGTGTAATTAGATAGAAAGTGTAATAGATAAGGCATTTTTAATTTTCCCACTTTTAAAATTGTAAATTAAGCCCCCGGTGTAATAGTTAGGGTCTACTTGTTTTTGCGTGCTTACGTGCTTATTTATTTTACTGCTTTCATTAGGATTTTACAACTAGACATTATGCTTATGTGCTATGTGCTCCTACTTGACTTTATATGTCTTTATCTGTTTATTTTGTTTTTTAATTCACACTTTAATATTTAATTCATGTTTCATGGTATTGCGTCACTACACTAGTCCAACGCTAGTTGTGGCTTGATTATTTTTCTGCTAGTCTAACGCTAGTGAGATTTTTTAGAATGGGCTAGTCCAACGCTAGATTCTTAGGACATTTTAGTATTAGGTGCATTTGTGTGCATTTCACATTTCATTTCGTACACTTTTAGTTTTCTTTCCATTTGGCATGATTTTATTATTATTATTATTCTTATTATTATTATTATTATTATTATTATTATTTTGACATATCTTCAAATGCATGACATCTAGGTTGCATTTCACTTAGATTTTAGGACATTTGTGTGATCCGACTAGAAATGGTTGCCTACTCACGTGGAAAGCGGTGGCGTACATGCCGTTCCTCCCTCCGTGAGTAGAAACATTCAGTCACGAGTTATTAGTCCCCCGTACCCGTCATGTTGCATACCCATCTTCTTTCTTCACTTAATATATATTATTATTTTCTTTCTTTTTGCATCATATTTTGCATAGACACTCGTGACTCCCTCGAGGTCCTCGACTCGAGTTTCGCAATTAATGCGATAATTCTCGACCAAGCCTCGACGGAACATTTCCGACCCTCCGATATTCACATTTAGACTTAGGATTTGCATTCATTATAGATACATCCGAACGCGATAGAATCTAGGGTTAATTAGGAAATTTTTATTAAACCTCGCAACTAGCCTCGGCTAGGTAGAAAGGGTGCCTTAGGCGCGAGCCTTTGCCTTCCCTTTCTTCAAATGTGACTCCTGAACCTTTTTCTCTCGTTTTTTCGTAGACGGAGTCGAAAAAGGGTTTTAAATGATTTTATAAATTTTATTTTTAGTTTTGTTAAACGATTTTCGAGTGACTTGGTACACCCTAACTCAGTACCAAGTGGCGACTCCATTTTTCAAATAAAATCCTTTTTCAAAACTAGTTGGCCAAAACTGTCGCAATTTTTTTAGTCCCGACCTTATTTTCTTTTAAAATACCATTTTATAATAAATAATACTTTTTCACCAAAAACTCAATTTTTCTCATATGCGCATAGTTTTTTTTAGAACCTATATTTTCAAAGGAGGTTATCAGACCGGACTGTCTTTTCGGGACGCGACAGTCAACAACCTCACTAGTACCCTTTTACTTACGATTTTTTAGGACGCGACAATAATCTCAAATGGTGAAAAAGAAGTAGTCAAATGAGTGACACGACTATATGCAAACTCAATGTATGGAAGGCACTTTTTCCAATTCTTCAAGTTTTCTTGTATAATTGCACGCAACAAAGTAGTGAGTGCTTTATTAACCACTTTGGTTTGGCCATCTGATAGTCGTCTAATTACACATGTTTTAGAGTGTCTAAGTAGTGATTTTGGTAGGTATTTTAGAAATTTTAATTAACATTTTCGGATCAATCCAGTCATTTTCTAGACGCACTTCATTTTGCCACTTTAAGTTCATATATACTTGCACTTATTCTATAAGTGTTTGTTGGTAAGAAGATCAAGGATTGGATGACAGTCAAAAGTGAAGAAAAGGCCAAGGAGAATGATGAGATGCAAAAGGTGATTGTGAAGAAAAATGGCCAAATCACGGATTACTTCAAAGCAAAAGCACGAGATTTCTCACATGGCTTACAGATAGAAGGTCAATTGCGTACGGTGGTCGTTGCAGTTTCTATCTAGAATGCAAACGTGGATAAGACTGCGCAAGTTCGCGTGCGGCAATGCAGAGAAGAGAAATCGCGTGATTAACTGCACGCGGTTTTCCATCGATCTAATACGTAGTTTCGAAAAACCCTAGGAGATTAACGGACAAAAAAGTGTGTAGTCTTTGGACAAAATCTACATCATTTTTAGTGGCTGGTACTAGCCTTGTGACGGGATATTCACTCTTCTCTCTTTTTCTTAGGTTTTTTAGAGAAAAAAAGAGGAAATTTAGAGATTCTAGAGGGAGATAGAGAAGGGAGAAGAAGAAGAGGTTTCAAAGGGAAAAAAGGATCTTGAATCTTCACCACCAAGAAGAAATTGTAGAAATTGACCAAGGGGAGATTTGAAAGCTGCAATTAGAATGAGTTTTTACATTTTCCTATTGTTAACTAATGTATTTTCTTTTATTTTTATGGGGTAATTCTTGTAATCTAGTTTGGTTGAACCCAATTGTGGGATTAATGGATTGATTTTTAGTTTATGATATTTACTACTCTTAATTTGAATTAATTTGTGATTTTTCATGTTTAATTTGATTGAAATTTTGCATGCATCCTTAATTCAAGGGTTGATGTTGTATGGATATATTGAGAGGTTACACATATGAATAGGTCACTTCACAAATTAAGGCAATTTGAATGAACCACTAGAGATAGAGTTCTGTGAATTGTTCCTTTTTTGTTGAGTTTTGGAAAAAGATTTGATAAATTAGTCCTCATTAATCTTAAAGCATCTAATTGGGGTGTTAATTGTGAAGAGATTCCAATTGGCCAACCAAGAAGGTAGGGATTGTTTCTCGTGAGAAAGGTTATAGTCAAAATTTGGAAGTTTTGGGTTTAAATCGAGTAATTGGTAATAGCATTAATCCAGAATTGATTCATTGAGTGGGCAATTGGAAGATACCGCATCTAAACTTAGTTTGTCATTCTTGTTGTTATTCTCATTCTCCATTATCGTTCTCTCTTAAATCTAGTGAATTAGTTAGTGTTTTTCCTAATTTCTTACTTTTAAAATTCCATTGGTATTCATTAGGCTAGATAATAGAAATCAAGTGAATACTAGTACTCCCTAATCCTTGTGGGATGATATTCGGTGCTCCCTTACACTCCACTACGGAACGATATGTGCACTTACCTAGAGTTCCTTTCGTATAGTTCAAAGGATAAGCATCAAATTTTTGGCACATATTAGGAAAACTTGCATTTTATTACTCTAACTATTATTTACTTTTTAGTAGTTCTCTTTTTCTTATTTGAGTGTTTTGTTTATTTGATTTGATTTGTTTTTATGGTACTTCTTTATAGGACTTCATTTGACGAGAAGCTCAAGTTCTTCTCTGTTTGAAGTTAACCCAGAAATAGAAAGATCCTTTCAAAGGATAGTGAAAAGACGGTGAAGGAGTCAATTGGAGGAAATTGCTTTGGATTTCTAACATGAGATAGTTTTTTTTTTGTTTGGCAAAACCCCGTACACGGGGAGGGACGCCACCCCTAACTTTTATTAAATTAAAACCAAATTAACATGAGGGGGACATAAACCTTACCTCTCTAATACATCAAGAATAAGAAATCCAATAAATCAGGAATACTATTCCTTTTACAGTTACTAGCATATTATTCTACGAACTGAAGGAATTTGAAATAAATCTAATCTAAATGCACCACGGACTTGTGTTGGCAACTGAGAAATCTGAGTGTAAATCCTGTGACTTTGATGAGAAACTCCAATATTAGACAAGGCATCAGCAACCTGATTAGCTTCTCGAAAACAATGACTCAAATGAATAAAGTGTGGTTCCAATTTCAGAATTTGCTGAACTTCTCTATAAATGGACCATGGACAATTAGCCTTCCTACTGATGATCTGAATCAAAACCTGTGAATCACTTTCAACTTCAAAAGACATATAACCTTGTTGCAAACAACATTTAATACCAAATAGACAAGCACGGGCCTCTGCCTGAATGCTATTTACTTCACCAAGATTAATCGAGAAAGCCAAAATCATCTCTCCAACACTACTTCGCAAGACCCCACCTCCACCTGCCTTCCCAGGGTTACCTTTAGAACATCCATCAATGTTGAGCTTTAGAACTCCTTGGCTTGGCATCTTCCAAATAACTTGCTTGCACCTGTACCTCACCGGGATTGCCTTAAGTTCATCATAGAAAGCAGCTCCAGGTAAAACCTGAAATAACACAACTTGGAAATTGCAAGTTAAATAAATCCTTCATTTCCTGTAAAATTTCCACTACAAATCACCTGTGCACACGGAATCATACCATTAAATACTTTATTATTTCTTGCTTTCCACACATTCCAGCAAATAAGTAATGGAAGCAAACGAAAGACATATTCCAAAAACTTGTTATCTGCCTTCTTGAACCACCAGGTTGCAATAAAACACCTGATTGAAGCACCCCTATACAATAATCCAATAACATTTCCAAAGTACTTCCATACCCATTGTGCTATATCTCCAATACAAAAAATGTGGTTAACAGTTTCTAACTTGAGAGTTTAGACAACAAAAGCACTTTGACACCATATGAAAACCCAGCTTACATAATGTAGAATCTAGGGGAAGTCTATCTTTTAATAGATCGCAGCATAAAGAAAGACACTTTAACAGGAATTCCCGGGTGCCAAATCTTGTCTAACATAAATGATACATTTTTTGGTGCACGAGTCAACTTATAAGCTGATTTAAGAGAGAAGTCACCTGACTGTGATGCTTGCCAAATCATCCTATCAGGATTCTGACCTTCTGGTGCTGGAAGAGCTAGAATCTGTGACACCACTTGCCTAGGAACCCATTGAGATAATTTATCACCATCCCATTTACCTTCCAAACAAAAGAAGTTCACCAAATGATCGGAGACATCAATTAATCTAGATGCTAAAGCACCTGATCCCATCCAGTTATCAAACCAAAAATTTAGAATTGCCAGCTTGAACTATCCATCCCATATTTTGCTCCGCTATTTCTCTGACCTTCAACATCCTTTTCCACGTATGTGAGGCAAATTGATTATTAACCACCATGCAAGGATGAGCCTTTGAACAGTATTTAGCCATCATAAACTGGGCCCATAAAGAGTTATTCTGCCTAAACCTCCACCAAAGCTTAATGGAGAAGGCAGCATGAACATCTTTAAGACTCCGAAAACCCACACCTCCAGTTTCTTGTGGATTACACAACTCTTCCCAAGAAATCCAATGCCGTTTGGCTTTCCATCAGCTTCCCCCCACAAAAATCCTGGCAAAAACACTTTCCAACTCGTGTAAAAAAGATAATGGGGGAGAGGCTGCCATAAGCAAATAGACAGGAATAGAAGAAAGAACATGCTTGATTAAAATAATTTTACCCGCAACAGATAAAAACTTATTCTTCCAAGATGCTATCTTGCCAATAACAGCTTTACCTACACCCGCAAAAAAATGCTTCTTGCGTCTCCCTACAAACAACGGGTACCCCAAATACTTGATAGGGAATTCTTTCATCGAAAAACCTAACAAATGTTTAATACACATCCTTCTTGATCTCGACATGCTCGGGTGCACCATGAAACAACTCTTGTCAACATTAACTTTCTGCCCTGACATAGACTGATATTTGTTAATAACATCCAAAATCAATGTCAATGAAGATGAACCACCACTTGAAAAAATTATAATATCATCTGCATATCCCAGGTGATTGATCTGGGGACAGTGTCTGGGCAACCTGAAACCATGAAAACCAATTTTAAAAAATAACTGATTAAGAAGCCTGGATAGATACCTCAGAACCAAGAATGAAAAGAGATGGAGATAGTGGATCGCCTTGTCTTAATCCCCTAGAGCCTTTAAAAAACCACAAGGTGATCCATTAATAATTACCGAGAACCAAGGATTAGAAATCAACCTCCAAATCATATCCAACCATCTCTCTCCGAATCCAAAAGGCCCGCATTACTCGAATAAGAAAGAACCAATTAACCCTATCATAAGCCTTTGCCATGTCCAATTTGATAGCCACATTACCTCCCCTATTCCGCTTATTTAACCCAGTTAGGATCTCCTGTGCTAGCAAATAATTATCAGCAATTAACTTGCCTTTAACGAAACCACTCTGATTTGGAGAGATAAGTTTAGGCAAAATAGGTCTCAACCTGTCAGCCATTATTCTAGAGATAATTTTATTAAAAAAATTGCACAAGGCTAATTGGCCGGAATTGTGAGAAATCCTTAGGGTTCACAACCTTAGGAATTAACACAATAGAAGTAGCGAGTGACAAACCTTGGGATTTCAAGCTCCACTGAAGAAACTTACAACTGCCTGATGAATGTCCTCCCCAATGATCTCCCAAGTAGTTGTGAAAAATTTGCCCGTGTAACCATCTGGACCTGCCGCACTTATCTCCATCCATGCTAAACACCACCTGCTTTACCTCCTCCAAAGTAGGAACACCCTCCAAATCATCATTCTCATGAGAAGTTACTAATTTCGGAATGATGTCTTCCAACTCAAGGTGATCAACGTTCTCTTCTAAAAAAAGGGAAGAAAAGTAGTCAATAGCCTCAGCTGAAATCTCAGACTCATCTGATAACCAGTCACCAGAAGAATTTTGGATTCTATGGATGATGGATTGAACTCGACGTTGCTTCACCACCGCATGAAAGAATCTGGTATTCCTATCTCCCGACTTCAACCATTTAACTCTTGCCTTTTGTTTCCAGAAACTCTCTTCTAAAGCCAAGGAACGCCTCAAAGCAGCCTTAGTAGCATTAAGTTGTTCCTATTGACTGTCTGAATGGTCTTGTTGGAGGCAAAGTTCAGCATGGGCCAGATTCTCTTCAGCCAACTGAACAGCTGAATGAATATTGCCAAAACACTCTTTATTCCAAGCCCTTATTCGATGCTTCAATCTGTTCAATTTTGTGCAAACCAAACGCATTGGTGAACCACCACATTCCTGTTGCCAAGACTCCCTGAACCATCCCCAAAAAATCAGAAGCAGTTACCCAAGCATTAATAAACCTGAAAGGTCGAGGTTTATTATCCAGTCTTGTTACAGCAGACATAAGCAAAGGAGCATGATCTGACGGATCCCTAGTCAAGTGTGTCACAGATAAATCCAACCCCGCATCTACACATTCAGTATTTATAAGCAAACGATCCAATCTTTTCCAGATTCTAGCCCTTCCGTATCTATTATTGCACCAAGTAAACAAAGACCCAGAACAACCAGCATCAAATAAATTCCCTGATGACATGAAGTTTAAAAAATCCCTGGCCTCTAATAAATTAAAAGGACGCCCTCCTTTCTTCTCAGAAGGATCTATTATCACATTAAAATCCCCGCAAACCATCCATGGACCAGTTGTTGGCTTCCTAGCTAAAAGAGCTAACCACAAGTCTTTTCTTCCATTAGCAGTACAAGAAGCATGAACAAATGAGACACAAAAAGGAACCGAAAAAAAACTGTCTCAATAACCAAAGTGGAACATTGCACACCTTGACCCACTACGGAGTATTTAAATGGATCTTTATAAAACACCCATAGAAATACATCATCATTGCAGTACACATAATCAAACTGTAATTTAGCTCGAAAAAACTCAGACTGATTCGAACTAACTCTTACTTCACACACACAAAGCAAATCAATATTATATTGTCTAATGATTCTTTTCAACCGTCTCAAATGGGAAGGCTTAGCAAGCCCCCTAATATTCCAATATAATGTATTAATCATTGGATAAAATTAGGAAGCTATTACCCGAATTTTTTGTAGATGAACGCAGCTGCCTATCTGAAATTGTAACGACCCTAGCCCCTCTCTTCTTAGCTTTCACCTCCTGAAATAAATCATCATTAAAACCAGCAACTCGTCTGTCCAAACATGCCGCATTTTCATCTAGCATAGCAGGACCTCTCGGTGATAAGTTCCCAGCAGAGATTGGTAGCTCCACTTGGATATTTTGAGTCTCCAACACCTGCAGAAGATCAGCAGCATGAAGACCATGTTCCTCATCGGGTTGTACCTCCGGAATTCTTGTTTTGCATTGCACTATTGACGTCTCCAGATCTGGTTGTGGAGTAGTATGTTCCCTCAACTCTGAGTGATGCTGCTCACCATCAGTTCCACCTCTAGTTTGCTCCTCTATACCCATTAAATTATTCTCTTTATGTTGTGAATTATTCACTTCAACAACTGATGCATTTGTGTGTTCAACCTGTTGCGGAGACAACTGCCCAACTCCAGAAATTGTCGAAGTTCCTACCTGTTGCTCCTTTTCACCATCAGTCTCATCCCTTGAATGTTTGGGCAGCGCCTTAGAAACCACCACCCATTGTTGCTCTTTCCCAACATTGGAGACTACCTGTTTCGTCTGTGAAGGCTACCCTTGATTAGATTTCCCTTGGAGTTTGTCTAACTTGTGACAAGACTCCCTTGCATGCCCCAAGTGCCAGCAGTGTGAACAATATTCAGGCAAGTTCTCAGGTTGAAAGGGTTGCCAGAAACCCTCCACCGAGTCCTCCAGCCCTATCCAAATTTTTTCTGTAAAACATTCAGCAGGTCAATTTCCACACATATCCTAGCCACGCTTGATCGAGTCAGATTTAGAGTTGGAGAATCAATAATCAGAGGCCTTCCAACAGCATTAACAATGGAGAATAAAGAGTGTTTATCGAAAAAATGAATAGGGAGACTAGGTAGAGAAAACCAGACGGGAACCAACGATGATTCCCTATTAACATGAAAGTTAGGGGTCCGGTCCATTTGAATACCCTCATTTGAAATTTACCAATAAACCAAATCCCTCTAGCCTATAACCGATGGAAATTTCCTGATTTCCTCCAACTTTGAACGACCATGGGACAATTTTCTAATCAAAGCCAGTTTCAAAGGGGATGCCAACTTCTGAATATCATCTGCATTAAAAAACACAGCCGGAGAGCCCTTGTGCGATGCTGGTTTCTTAATGGCAATAGGAATTGTGCTGCTGAGGTAAATAACTGGGCGAATGATCGCTGTTCAATTGATGATTTTCTGGCCGGATCCATCACACTAGGCAATGGAGCAGCCAGCAAAGCAGCCATAGCCGCTGGCCATCCAAATGGTGCAACAGTATGTTCAATTTGATGGTTTACCGAATAAAGATCTGAATGCTCATATTGTCGACTTTTTGGAGATATGTGACACATTCAAAATCAATAGAGCGACAAATGATACTATCAAGTTGAGATTATTCTCATTCTCATTGAGGAATAAGGCCAAGAAATGGCTAAGTTCTCCACCCTAAAGCTTGATCACCTCTTGGGATCAATTGACGGAGGAGTTTTTAGCCAAATACTTTCCTCCTGTCAAGACAGCAAAAATGGGGAATGATATATCTTTTTTCGGCCAAATTGAAGCAAAAACGTTGTATGACACTTGGGAAAGATTCAAGTAATTATTGAGAAAGTGTTCCCGCCATAGATTGCCCGCATGGATGCAAGTGCAAACATTCTACAATGGGCTCAATCCAACTACAAGGCAAATGATCGATGCGGTTGCAGGTGGTGCTTTGAATAGCAAAATGCCAGAGGCGGCCTAAGAGTTTATTGAAGAAATGACCATGAATAGCTATCAATGGCAAGCTTGCCATTCTAGGCCAAGTAAACCAGTTAGAGTTTATGATGTGGACACAATCACAACAGTAGCAGTTCAAGTCGAGGTTTTGAACAAAAAGATTGAATGCATGTCGATGAACCAAAGACCGTTTGTCGGGTCCTAAAAAATCGTAAGTAAAGGGTACTAGTGGGGTCGTTGACTATCGCGTCCCAAATAGATGGTCCGGTCTTAGATCCCTTTTCGAAAAAGATAGATTTTGGAAAAAATTGTGCGTGTGTGAGAAAAAATTAAATTTTAGCGAAAAAAGTGTATTTTAAGAAAAATGGTATTTTAAAAGAAAACAAGGCCGGAACTAAAAGTGCGACAGTTTTGGCCAAATAATTTTTGAAAAAGAATTTTATTTTTTAGTTTAAAAAAATAGATTCGTTACTTGGTACTGAGTTCGGGTGTACCAAGTCACCCCAAAAATTGTTTAACAAAACAAAAAATAAAAATTTTAGAAAAATCATTTAAGATCCTTTTTTGTCTCCGGTTTATGAAAAACGAGAGAAAAAAGGGTCCGAGAGTCACATTTGAAGAAAGAGAAGGCAAAGGTTTGCACCTAAGGCACCTTTTCAACCTAACCGAGGCTAGTTGCGAGATTTAATCAAAATTTCTTAAATTAACCCTAGATTCTATTGCGTTCGGATGTATCTAAATGAATGCAAATCCCAAGTCTAAATGTGAATATCGAGAGGGTCGGAATGTTCCGTCGATGCTTGATCGGAATTATCGTATTAATTGCGAAACCCAAGTCGAGACCTCGAGGGAGTCACGAGTGTGAATACAAAATGAAATGCAAAAAGAAAAGAAAATAATAATATAGATAATAAGTGGTCGAAGAAAGTGGTATGCAACATGATGGGTACGAGAGACTACTAACTCGTAACTAAATGTTCCTACTCACGGAGGAGGGGAACGGCCTGTACACCACTGCTTCCCACGTAAATAGACGACTATTTCTAGTCGAATCACACAAATGTCCTAATTTCTAAGTAAATGCAACTTAAATGTCACGCATTTGAAGATGCGTCAAAATAAATAAATAAATAATATTAATAATAGAAAAAATCATGTAGAATGGAAAGAAAACTAAAAATGTGTGAAGTGGGATGTGAAATGCACACGAATGTAGCTATCACTAAAGTGACCTAAGGGATTAGCATTGGACTAGCCCTTTCTAGGGACTTCCACTAACGTTGGACTAGCAGAAAATCCAGAAGAAGCCACAACTAGGTTGGACTAGTGTGGTGACGGAATAACATAAAAAAAAATTAAATAGTAAAGTGTAAATTAAAAGCAAATTAATCATATAAAGACATATAAAGTCAAGTAACAGCACATGACACGTAAACATAATATTCTAAATGCAAAATCCTATGGAAAGCGATAAAACGAATATGCACATAAGCACAACAAAGCACATAAATCCTAACTGTTACACCGGGGTTTAATTTACAATTAAAAGAGGAGAAATATTAAAATGACCTATCTATTACAATTGTTATCTAAAATACAAAATTTTTGCAAGAATATATGAGAAAAATAATCTAATTTTTACATTGACCAGCTAAAATACAAAATATTATCTTTTTGTAAACAATAATAAAATTTCAAAATTAAATAACTTAAATACGTAAATATGCAAAAAAACATGTAAAATAAGAAACAAATCATAAATAAATAAATAATGCATAATAATCACGTTGGGGCACATTCAGGCACATAAAGAAAATTTAATCAAGTAGTAGGGATACCTCTTTGAAGATCCGGTACAAATACTTAAGAAAATGAACACACGAGTCAAGGCATCTCAATATAAAGCAATAAAGCATAAAATATGAAATATTGGACAAATTGGGGTAAACATGTAAAGTTTAGCAACTAAGGGGATTAAAATAAATTTCTATAGAGTTTAAGGGGCAAAACTGAAAACTAAAGCAAATCTAAAAGGTAAGAACAAAAAATAAAATAAAATAAAATAAAATAAAACAAAACAAATTGGGGGATAAAGCCACGAATTTAAGCAAGAGGCATAATTTGCAATTCATAGAATCTAATTGAAAAGTATGTGATTCTGGGGGGTCAATATGTGATTATCAAGGGTCTAATTGCATAAAACAAAATTATTAAGGGGCATATCAGCACTACTCAAGAAAAACATTTAGGGGGGTTGAAATGTAAATGTCTATTTTTGTGATGAAATAGTCAGCAGGATTAAAAATGCAATACTAAATTAAAATTATACTAGTTAGGTAAATTAATGTAGTCACTTAAATTAATTATTAAATTAAGCATAATAAAGCACAATTAAAGACCTAAAAAAAACTAAATAACTAAACAAAACAAACTAACAGAACATTAAAACCCCAACCCCAATTTTCACATTTTTGGCCATTTTTATTTTCTTCTCTTTCTGCCCTTTTTTTTTTCTTGTTCTTCTTCCGTTTCATTCTTTCTATTTTTCCTCTCTTTCTCATTTGGTCTTCTCCGATTACTTTCTCTCTCTCTCTTCTCTACTTCTCTAGTTCTTCTGGTCCTATTTCTCTCCGGTCTCCCTCGATTTCTCTATTTCTCCTTCTTCTCTCTTTCTTTCCTTGGTTTTTCTCTGATCTCTCTCTGCTTTATCTCGCCTATCTCTATCCCAGCTTTCTTTATTCTCTGGTTTTCTATTTATTTCTAGCCCTATCTTTCTCTCCTTTTACCTCTTGACCGAATCACTCTTCTTTCCTCTCTGGTCTGATTCTCCTTCTATTTCATTCTCGTTTCTTTCTTTTTCCTTTCTCTTCTCTCCGTTCCTTTGTTTATTTAATTTGTCTCTGGTTTTTCTTCCAGTTATTTTCTGGTCCTCTCTCTCTCGCATGCTTTTCTTTACTCGACTGTTTCTTCTCTTTCTCTCTGTCGTTTCGGTGCAGGGCTTTTGTGAGAGAGGGGATGATGGCGAAATTGATAATTGCAGTTAGGGCAGTGGTGGTGGAGAGCTATGGGGGCAATGGAATTGCGGACGGCAATGGTGGGCAGTGGCTATCAGGTGGTTTGTGCTGCAATTGGTGAAGAGAGAAAGCGATTAAAGGAGTAGGGATGTAGTTTGATTTCCATTTGGGGCTGTTATTTTGCTTGTTTTTGTGCAAGTTTTGGTTGTGCTGGATCTGCTTGTGTGTGTAGGTGGACGGACGGCAGAGAAATTTGATTGGGACTAACAGTTTTGGACAGGCATTCAGTGGTGCTTGGATATTGATTGTGGCGGAATTAGGTGGTGGTAGTAGGGATTGAGGGCCCTGTGCGGTCCATGGGCTGTGAGTCGAGCGACAGGGGAGGGGTGTTTGGACTGTTAACAGAGTAATGGGTTAAAACTGGTAGTGGACAGGTGGTAGTATGGTGGTTATGGCTTGGGAATTGGGAAGCTGTGATGACTGGTGATTGGGTTTGGTCTTCTGGGGTGAATTTGTTATTGCATTTATTATAGGTGATTGGGGTCGATTGTGGAGCGTAGAGGTTGGGACGTTTCTGGATGGTGAATTGACAGTGGGAGTGATTCTGGCTGCTATGAATTATTAATTGCATAGTCTGATGATGGTTTTGCAGGCTGTGTGAGATGTTTCTGGTGGTGACAAGTGGAGGAGAGGTTGTAGGGGGGCAGTGGTGGTTGATTTGTGTTGAATTTGGGCTTGTGCAGGCGAGGGCTTGACTGGTGGTTCGAGTAATTATGGGATGGAGGCTGTTGGTGGTCTTTGGCTGTTGATGGTGGAGAGGGAGAAGACGAGGGTAGTGGTGAAATTGGAGGGTGGAATGGCTAGAATTTGATGATTGTTTGGTTATTGATGAGCGTTTGTGGGATTTGAAGCTAACTGGGTTACTGATATTTTTGATGTGTGTGATTGTTTATGGTGACGGAAAGAAATGGTTGGGTAAAGAACTGTTACTACTGGTTTTGAGTCTGGTAGAATAGGATGGAGGAAGAAGAGAGGGGGAGAGATGAGCTGATGGTGGTTTCAGGAAAACGGTAGTGAATCTTGAGGGGTGGAGGAAAACCCAAAAAAAGAAATGAAAGAAACGCAGAACATAAACAAGACCCCAGAAAAGAAAATCCCAGAAAAAGTATAAAATGAATTCCTAAAAAGATTGAAAACAATCTAACCAAGAAAAGATCTATGACACAAAGATATTTCTTATTAAAACATGAATTAAAACAATAGATTTAGGATGAAGAATTACCTCAGGATTCTTGTTGGTCAATGATGAACAGTAATTGATATTTGAAGATGACGAACAGTAGCTTTTGAGGCTTCAATATGAGCTGATGATGAACAGGAACCTTGAAGGAAATGACGGCTAAGTGGGTGTTTTTGGGGTGTGTAATGTGTGTTTTAATCCTTAAAACATAAAAGTAAAACTGTTTTTTAAGGTTTGCAATTTTCCTCCTCTTCTCCCCCTTTTTGTTTTGCTGATTAAAAGGGGTATTTATGGGTCACTTACCTTGTTGGCCAAGAATGTTATAAAATAACGAAAACATCACCGGTAATAAAAATACTAATTTTATTTAAAAAATATTTTTTAAACTCCAAAAATTAAAAAAATTAATACAAAGAACTGACAGCAATCTCTAAAATTTTCAAAAAGAATTCAAAATAGATTTCAAAAATAAAATCTAGAGCTTAAAGCTGATAAAAATGCGCTCGAGATGTGAAATGACGATTTTGCCCCTAGACAACGAAAATACACAAAAAATAGATATTAGTCTCAAAAAATTATTAAAAATTAAAAGTAAGCTTAAAACATTAGAAAATGCCTTTATGACTCAAAATTTGACAAAAAAAGAATTTAGACTGTAAAATGACGATTTTGCTCTTGAACAATGAAAATTTACAGAAAAATAGCTATTGATTTCAAAAAATTACCAAAAATTAAAAATAAGTTTAAAACACTATAAAATGCTTTTATGACTCAAAATTGACTAAAAATAAATTTAAACTGTAAAATAACGATTTTGCCCTTAGACAATAAAAATTTACAAAAAAATAGCTATTGACCTCGAAAAATTACCAAAAATTAAAAATAAGCTTAAAATCATAGGAAATGCATTTATGACTCAAAATTGGTAAAAAAATGAATTTAAATTGTAAAATGATGATTTTGCCATTGGGTAATGAAAATTTACAAAAAAATAGCTATCGTTCTCGAAAAAATCAAGAAAATTTAGAAACATGCTTAAAGAATTAGAAAAATAAATTTGAAACCCAGAATGAGCTAAAATGGTGTTTGCGAGGCAAAATTATCATTTTACCCTTGTGCTGGTAAAAATATAAAAGAATACCAATTAAATCCAGAAAAATCATAAAAAATTAACAAATTTACATGAAAGTAAAAAATATGAATTTTAAAACCCCCAAAAGCTGATAAAAAAATTTACAGATAAAATTACTATTTTGCCCTTCCAGATTATTAAAAAATTAAAATTTGGCCCAAAAAATGCAAATATGTCTCCCAATGTTTAAAATAAATAGTGTATCAAAATTTGGTGTCTACACCGTTCCAAGTGATGCATTGTGAGAGGTATGGGGGTGAACATCCTAACCATGATTATCGGGCAATTAATGCAATACAACAACCGAATAAGCAATGTCATTTCATGGACAATACTTCAAGGCAACAAAATAATCCCTACAGCAACATGTACAATTCGGATTGGAGGAATCACTCAAACTTTTCTTAGGGAAATTAAGGGTAACAAAGACAATAATTACCACCAGGATATCAACCACAACCTCAACCTTGGCCTCAATATGAGAAGAAATCGAACCTTGAGGAATTGATGACCAAGTACATCAACACATCTAAAAATAGCATGCAAAACATGGAGACATCTTTGAGGAATCAACAGGATTCCATCCATAATTTGAAGCATAAAATTGGGCAAATAGCTAAGTTGATGTTCGAAAGACCTTAAGGGCCACTTTCAAGCAATACCGAGGTCAATCCGAGAGAGCAAGCAAAAGAAATCATCTTAAGGAGTGGCAAGGAAGTGCAAAATAGAGGAACCAAGGAAGGTTAAGGAATTGTTGATTGACGAAAAGAGAGATGCAGAAGAACAAGGGGAGAGACAAAATAATAATGACCAAAAGACAGAGATGCCCATAAAGAAGGTAGTAACGGAGTACAAGCTCCCTATTTCCTATCTGAGCAGACTTTGGAAAGATCATCAGGATGAGCTTTTTGGTAAATTTTTAGAACTTTTTAAATAATTGCATATTAACATTCCTTTTGTCGAAACTCTTTCACAGATGCCAAAGTATGCCAAATTTCTGAAGGATTTATTGTCAAATAAGAGGAAGTTCGAGGAACTAGCAGTTGAGAGACTCAATGAAGAATGCTTCGCTATCTTACAGAACAAGCTACCTCAAAAACTCAAGGATCCAAAGAGCGGTAGTTTGTCTATTGATAAGACTTTAACTGATTTAGGTGCAAGTATAAATTTGATGCCTTATGGGATGTTCATGCGATTAGGACTAGGAGAGCCTAACTGACTATGATGAGCATTCAATTAGCAGATAGATCTATAAAGTATCCCAAGAGGATTATAGAGGATGTTTTGGTTAAAATTGACAAATTTATTTTTCTGGTTAATTTTGTGATTTTGGACATAGTAGATGATATAGAGATTCCCCTCATCTTGGGACAACCTTTCTTGGCTATAGCTAAAACATTAATTGTTGTTCAAGCCGGGAAGCTAACTTTTAGAGTAGAAGATGAGGAAGTAGTTTTTAAAATTCCGGAAGCTATGAGGCACTCTTTAGATAGAGATTATACTTGCTTTTACATGGATACTATTGACACTGAATTGGTTAATGTTTTGCAAGATGTCATCATTGATGATCCATTGGAGATGTGTATTATTTAAGGGAACGGAGCAACTTTTCACCCAACTATAGTAGAGCAAGTGGCTCATCTAGAAGTCAAAAAGCCATATGAAGGTATTCGAGTTTATGAAGAAATCGAGGAATCAAGAGGTGGAGTTCTCAAATCGTCAATCGAGAATCCACTTAAGCTTGAATTAAAAAGATTATCGGAGCACTTGAAATACGTTTTCTTAGCAGAAAATTGCAAATACCGGTGATTATTGCAACGGGTTTACATGATGAGAAAGAGCACTTGCGTGGAAGATTTCTGACATTAGAGCCATTAGTTATTTCTTTTGTACCCACAAGATATTAATAGAAGATAATTTCAAGCCGATAGTGCACTATTAAAGGTGGTTTAATCCAGACATGAAGGAAGTGGTTAAAGTCGAAGTGATAAAGTTGCTTGACACGGGAGTGATCTACCCCATTTCTAACAGCCCGTGGGTTAGTCTAGTGTAAGTGGTACTTAAAAAGGGAAGTATGACGATGGTACCAAATGAGAAGAATGAGTTGCTCCCAATGAGGATCGTCATAGGTTGGAGAGTTTGCATAGATTACAAGAAGCTCAATGATGCCACCAAAAAAAATCATTTCGCTTTGCCCTTCATTAATCAAAAACTCGAGAGATTGGCCGATCATGAGTATTACTGTTTCTTGGATGAATTATCAGGGGATTTTCAAATTCTCATAGTTTTGAAAGACCAAGATAAGACAACGCTTACTTGCCTCTATGACATATTCGCATGCTGCCGGATGCCTTTTGGGTTGTGTAACGTGCCGACCACATTTTAAAGGTGCACGTTAGCTATTTTCAATGAATTAGTTGAGGACATCATGGAGGTATCTATGAATGACCTTTCATTTTTGATAATTCCTTTGACTTATGCTTGAAATATTTGGAGAGAGTGCTAAAAAGATGTGAGGAAACAAATTTGGTGCTTAATTGGGAGAAATGTCACTTTACGATTCAAGAAGGGATTGTCTTAGGATTAAAATTTTTAAAAAGGGCATTGAAATGGATAAAGTAAAAATAGTGGTTATAGAGAAGTTGTCCCAACCGACTTTGGTTAAGGCAATAAGAAGCTTCCTTAGGAATGTAAGGTTCTACAGAAGGTTCATAAAAAATTTTTCTAGGATAACTAAGCTGCTAACCAAATTACTTGAGAAGGATGTGGTTTTTGATTTTGATGAAAATTTCATGAGTGCTTTTATAATTTTGAAAGAAAATTGATCCACTCTTCGATTATAGATGCTCCCGATTGGTTTTTATCTTTTGAAATCATGTGTGACGCTAGTGATGTTTTAGTGGGAGTGATATTTCAACAAAGAAGGGATAGGCACTTCCGACCCATCTACTACGCAAGCAAAACATTGACAGCAACTCAAGAAAACTACACAATAATAGAGAAGGAATTGCTTTTGATAATATTTGTATTTGATAAACTTAGATCCTAATTTATCTTGTCTAAAGTCATAGTGCACAATGACCACTCAGCACTTCAGTATCTTTTAAGCAAGAATGATGCTAAACCAAGACTCGTTAGATGAATTTTATTATTGCAGGAGTTCGATATTGAGATTAAAGACAAGAAAGGAGCGAGAAATTTGGCAGCTGATTACCTTTCTTGTCTCGATAATGATAAAGAAAGAAACTTAATGGAGGGAGAAATTAGTGATGATTTCCCTGATGAGAGATTTTATGCAATTTCTTCTTCTCATTTTCATGTACCCTAGTTTGCGAATATAGCTAACTATTTGGCCTCGTGAGTTCTTCCAAGGGAATGATTTATCAAGAGAAGAAGAAATTCTTCTCTGAGTTGAGACATTACTTGTGGGATGACCCGTATTTGTTTCATGTTTTTGCAAATCATATCATTCGAAGGTGTGTGGATAACTCAGAGATTGAGTTGATTTCTAAGCATTGTCATGCGAGGTAGACACGTGGTCATTATCATGCGAATGGGACAATCTGAAAAATCTTGGATTCAGTTTTCTTTTGGCCCACGGTTTTTAAGGATGCTAAGAGATATGTGAAGCAATCTGATAGTTGCCAGCGGTCAGGTAATATCTCTCGTAGAGATAGGATGCCCCATTGGGCATATTGTTTTGTGAGACTTTTTATGTTTGGAGCATCGACTTTATGAGTCCGTTCTTTGTGTCGTATGGAAATAAGTACATCCTCGTAGCAGTAGATTATATCTTTAAATGGTTAGAAACTCAAAGTCTACCTACTAATGATGGTAGAGTAGTTGTCAAATTCCTTAGAAGGTTGATTACTCGTTTTGGCATTCCTAGAGTAATTATAAGTGATAGGCGTACTCACTTTTGCAATCAACAAATAGAAAAAGTGTTAACTAGATTTGGTGTCATACACAAGCTAGCTACTCCTTGTCATCCTCAAACGAGTTTCCAAGTCAAGGTAACCAATAGGGAGTTGAAGAGGATCTTAGAAAAGATCGTAGAGGGTTCTCGAAAAGATTGGTCTATCAAATTATATCACGCTCTATGGGCTTATAAAACAGTCTACAAGATACCCATAGGGATAGCACCATTTAGACTAGTTTATAGGAAGTCTTGTCACTTACCGGTAGAACTTTAGCATAAAATTTATTGGGTCATTAAATTTCTAAATTTTGACTTACAATTTGCAGGTAAGAAGAGGATTATGCAATTGAATGAACTTGAGAAATGACGTCGGGAGGCCTAAGAGAACTCAAGAGTCTATAAGGAAAGGATGACGGTATAGCATGACAAGAGTATCAAGCAACATAAGGGATTCAAGTAGGGAGGCATAGTGTTGCTATTCAACTTAAGACTTCATCTTTTTCGAGATAAGTTGAAATCTAGATGATCCGGTCTATTTGTGGTTAACAAAAATTTTCCCTTTGGTATTGTAGAGGTTAGACACAAGGAAAAGGCAACATTCAAGGTAAATGGACGAAGGTTGAAGACATGCCTAGACCAATAGATTGAGGAGCAACAGAAGGAGGTTCTTCACCTCATTGGTCCTGAGCCATAAAGTGTTTGAAGAACGTCGAGCTAATAATATTAAACAAAATGCTTGTTAGGAGGCAAACTAACTTTTAGTTGTTCTTTCTTAAATCTTCTTTTCTTTCTGAGGAATAGTCTTTAGTTCATTTGGTTTTGAAAGTTAATGTAGCTCATGTTTTGATTGTAGGTCAATTTGGAAAAGTTAAGACTCACTACACAAGGGATATAAGTATGAGAAAAAGGAAAGTGCTCTAATTTGTTGAAAATTGGTATTAAATTTCTTGTTTTTCACTAGTTGAACGTGCCATTGTTTTAGTTTGAGTGTGTGAGATACATTTCTGTGTCTAAGAGAATTAGAATTGGGTGTAATTGGGTGAAAATTTGGCTAAATATTGTTCATTGCTGCATTTATTATCTATTTCTTCTGGACCCAAACCGCGGATGCAACAGTGCGCGATTTCTCACGCAGTCCACGTTAAAAAAATTTGGCAATGGAAACTGCAACCATACAGTTTGATACACATGAAAAATTACATCATACAAATGCGTGACTAACCGCATGCGGTTTCTCATGTGGTTTGCTTCTAGAAACTTGGCCAAAGAAATGCATGCATTTGCTCACACGTTTCCTCAAACGGTTCATATTCAGTAATTTTTCTCAAGAGAAAATCATGGGAGGAAATGCACACATTTCCATCCGCGGGTTGTGTCTAGATACTTTTGAATTTTTGTAAGATGAAACGTGGATTGGTCCTTGCGCATTTTCTCAAACATTTCATTCTCATTGTAAAATTGCGGGTAAACCTGTGCGTTTGTTGTTTCACGAGTCATGCTAGAAGCTTTAGGATTTTTTTTAACAAGGAACTGTGTGTGCACCCTCGTGCGTTTGTTGCTTGAATGTTACTGTGTGTGAGAAACTGTGCAACCAACTGTGCGCGGTTCGTCCTGCGGGTTGTCTCCAGAAAGTCAATGAATTAAAACCATGCACCATTTTTCAACCATTATCACTGCACACACATCACCCCCTCCTTAGTTAGATTTTACATGTTTTGTTGGAGTTTTGGGCAAAGAAGTGGATTTTTGGGGAGAAGGAATTAATGAAGATTTCATTGCCTTATGCAGCTAGTTTCTAAGCCATATGCCCCACAAGATCCAAACTTGCAATATAGGATATCGACAAACCCAAGAAAAACAAGTGTTCTGTATTCCACAACAATCAAATTTCAATTAGATGTCGTGTTCTACAGTGCACCTTCAACCGGAATCAAGCTTCATGCCTCCCACGTTTAAACATCATTTCCAGTCTTTCGTGCAAGAGAAATTAGAAAGCTTCGCCAAAAGGTTCAAGATCAAGCCCGTAAACGGCCTTTGGATTGTTATCAACATTTAGAAATTCAATCACAACCAAAGGCTTGTAACTCTCACTTTCTTTATTGACAAAATGTTTTTTATTTGTGGATTAATTTTGCTTCTTGTTCCAATTTTGAGGCATGAAATTTGTCACCATAGATGAAGAATTCAGCCTCCACAAATAGTTGGATATTTCAAAATAGTCCAAAAATTTTATTTATTCAGTGCCATCCACGAGCATTAGATTTTTAATAGGGATAATTTCACATACCTCTCCTGAGGTTTGTCATAATTACATTTACCTTCTCTCAGGTTTTAAAATTACACTTATACCCCTTGTGTTTATATTTTTCATAACAAAACAAGTCCATTTTGATAATGTAACCCAAAAATACTAACCAAACACCTTAAAATATACTTAATTACTTTTAAATTGATCATCTCTTTTTTATTAATACATTTGTTTGTAAAATTTTAATAGATAAAGTAAATTCATTCAGACTAGTCAAATAATTGAGTTTTAAAGAAGTAATATTTGGTAGAGATTGAAAATTTGATGTAAGAATATAAGTATTTTTGACATTTTTATAACTAATTAATTAATTTTTAGGATTTATTTATCTTTTTTAAAAGCAATTAAGCATATTTTAAGGTGTTTGGTTGGTGTTTTTGGATTACATTATCAACATGGACTTGTTTTGTTATAAAAAATATAAACACAGAGGGTGTAAATATAATTTTTAAAACTTGAGGGGACTTGAGTGTAATTATGACAAACCTCAAGGAGGTATGTGAAATTATCCCTTTTTAATATCCATCATGGATTTTTGTTCAAAAGTCAAAATCTCTTGAATTTTATGCTGTTAGAGCTGCCAAGTGGCACAAAATCCAGCACCACGCCAAAACGGCAGCCGTTTTCTATCCACATCCCAAATTTGCTTAACAAAGACGGGATATATCTCAAGCATTCAGCGGCCAAGGCTATACAGCAATTTGAATTCCAAACTGTATAGAGTTGGCACTCCTTGCAACACCTCAAGTGTTCTAAATTTTTAAAATGAAATCCAGGGACGAATAGAGAGTCGAGTAGTTAGAGCTTTATGACTCTACCTCAAAAGTTGAGGGTTCGAATTTCACCAACACTTCAAATAATTCGTTGAAGAAAAAATGAAAATAGCAAATAATAGAGTTCATATTTAGGTTTTATGGCATGTTCAGATATTCTCAACTACTCTTTTATATTAACTTTTGCTTTTAAAAAATTTGCTTTGTTTTGTCTCAATTGTTCTTTCTAGTATTTTTGGAATTTTTTAAGCTAAAATGTAAACCTACTTCTGGATTTTGATTTTCAACTTTTCTAAAATTAGATTTTCAAAAAATCAGAATCAGTTGAGGACAAACCTTAATATGTTTAATAAATTAAGCAGTACTTTAATTATATTATATTCATCATTTTAAGAAGAGTTTTACTCAAATTTTTATATTTAATTTACCCTGATGGATATGTTTTTTCTCCTGTCGACTATATTTTATACACTCTGATTTGATTTTCTGAAAGTCTTTGAAGGTATTGAGATAAAATAATGTAAATGTCATATTGAAATAGTATTTTGTATTGGCAGTATTGTTGTGGTGGTAACCAGCCGGCCTGTAATTCATGAAATTTTTTATTACTGGAAGTCATTCGTTTTGTATACTACTGAATCTCGTTATGTATAAAGATATCTTTACTTTAATTCTTAACATATTTGAAAGTTGGCTAAACTTATTTTACGAAAATTTCAAGTTGCGTTCATGAACTGATTTGCGGTTTACAAATTAAAATACCAATTCTCGTACTTAATTACTTTATACTACTAATTAGGGTGGGCAAAAATAACCAGTAAATTAAAAAATCACAAAATCAGTCAATTCCAAATTGAAAAATGAGGGTAATCGAATTGAATTTTGAAAGCAACTAAATTAATCGAACCTCATTAGTAAAAGCAGTTCCAATTTCAGATATTAGTTTTTAAAAAACTACGATTAATCATATTAGTTCACACATATGTCTTAAAGGTTAATGATTGTAAAAATTATAGAGGAATTGAGCAGTATTAAGTCATTTCATTTTCATGTTTAAAATAATTCAAAAACTTAAATATCACATTTTATTTTTATTTTTATTTAATTTTTTGATTTGTATATTAACCAATATCTTTAAGTTCTAATTATCATACATTTTTTTTAAACTTGGAATTTTATTAAGCTTTTGGCAATTATTTTACACAATCTTAGGGGCATACTTCGATCATTTACAATGTAACAATCTACCTATCATTTATACATACTCCTGCCTATTCAAAAATGCTTTTTGCTATATTCAATTCCTTACATAGGTCTTGATTTTGCTTTGTTTTCTTCACTCCCTTCCGTCCTGAAACAGCTCCTGTTAGATCTTTCTTTATGAATTGTATTGTTGTTCTGGTGAGTACAACTTCTTCTGGAACACCATTGTGTTTCTCGAGCTCCATATGTGATACATTGTAGCTGCCAAAGCCAGTCCTCTCACTTCTGCCAAATCTCATTCCCCTAACCCAAACTTTCATTGTGGGTTTCATTTCCATTCCCAATCCCAAACCCCTTTTACTAAACGCCCTCTAAGTTGTTATGTATATAACTAGGTAGAATCTGGCTGTGCAAGGCACAGCCGATGCCCACCATTAATTTGCTTATAAATTTGTTAGCATGATTGTGTGAAAAAATGGGAGGGTAATAGTAGTTTTTTAAGTTCACTCAAGGCTTATGCCGTGAAGTTGCATGATGTTGTTTTGTAACAATGAATATGAAGGGTATTGTTTGTCATATTTAGACACATGAAGCTGAATTTTTCAAAACAAAAGCAGAGAACAAGTGTTAAAAGTGACGTAAAAAAGCAGTCTTCTAGTAGGATCATATGCTAGCAAAAGAAAAGTTGCTTCAAAAGTACATTTACAAATCCAGTCTTCATATCTACAGAAGTTGATAAGTACTTTAAGCAAATCTAGCTTCAGAGAAACAAAAATACTGCTGATTGCTTTGACAGTTACAAGTGCAACAAAACAAACATACTTGATATTATGATCCATTACATGTATTTCCTGCAGACAATAAGAGCTAATGGATCATAATATACAAGAGAAACAAAATGAAAGCTTATAAGCAATTTAGCAGATACATTTAGTTTAGACAAAAATACTGCTAATTGCTTTGTCAGTTACAAGTGCAACAAAACAAACATACTTGATATTATGATCCATTACATGTATTTCCTGCAAACAATAAGATGTAATCGATCATAACATACAAGAGAAACAAAATGAAAGCTTATAAGCAATTCAGCAGATACATTTAGTTTAGACAAAAGGTTATCGAAAGAAGCAATATGATTAACTTAATTTGAGCTTGTCCTTGTTCTTCTTTGATGGGCTTTCAGCATAGGGGAGGGAGGTTGATTGTTGTGTAGCAGGAAAAGGGTTGTCTTCATTTGCAGGCTGATCTTGATAATCCGACTGAGTCTTGTCAGATTCTACAGCAATTAAGGTCCAACTGCAGATATTTCTGGTTTGGTCATTTGTGAGGTACCAACAATCTCACTGAGGACCTTTTTTACTGTTGGAGTAAACAATTGCTGGTCTTCATGAGTCAGATTTTCAACATTAGACTCAGAATTTTGAATTGGTGCAGTAAGCATAGGCACATCTTCATCAGTGATTGCTGCAGCGAACTGAAGTATTTCTTCAGTTGTATATGCTTTGACAATGCTGTGCTTCCTGTGTTCCTGTCCTTGGTACTCTCTTTGATAACAGCATATAAAAGCAACAATTGTGTGTGTTTCAATAGATGCAGCAAGTTGTGCATTAAGAGTAACTCCCTGTTTGTATATTATACATAAAAAACAGCAAGTCTAATATATGATAATGTGAAGAAAGTAGTAGAAGCTAATGAATACGACGATAAACAATAGAAGTTAAGTAGACAATTTGATTATGAGAATTACTTATTATTCTTAGTTTATAGGGGAATCATAAACAAAATATTATAAAGATTATCCTGTTATATTCAGAATATAATCAAGTATACTCAATCATCCATTGAATGTATCAAATTTTACTACAAATAAACGAAAAATATCAGAAGGAAAGTGAAGAGAAAGAAATTGTGCAAACGGCCAAGAATATTTGCCTGGTTCATATCTGCATCTACTAATATAACTTGTTTGCAGAGCACTTTCTTTCATGTTACTTTGTATGACAATTCAGTTTTTCAAGACTTCATGAAAGATTTCCAAAAAATTATGAAACAAGTTAACTCACAATACGCTTTGTAGTATTACTTCCTAATTCTCTATCACATCTCAGTTTTTCAAGTGTTGATGAACTATTCTTATACAATTGACTTGCAATAACTAACTCACAATTTCAACTTGAGAGGTCAAATTTCCAAGTTCACACGCTGTGGCTAGCAGAAGATTGAGGCATAAGTAGTTCAAGTGCATGTGTGTGTGTTTGTTTTCTTGATACTTACATTGTCATCAGCTTCTTTCAACTGAAGGGCTGTGAATGGAATGATTTTTTCACAGTCAGTAGAAAAGATTGATGCAGTGAGCATTCCATTGTTATCTTCAAGCATTATCTCAATTCGATACCTGTATATTTTTTTCTACCTGTTTAATAACTGGACTTATAAAATGAAAAATAAAAATGATTTTTAATGTGTAGGGAATTACAAAACTGTTTACCTGACAGTTACTTTGGTGTCTTCCTTACAAGAAGGGCACTTGATTTCCCAATCAATGTCAGCGTGAACAGACTTATGACAGTTCGCACAAGCAGTGTACCAGCATCTTTGTTGTCCTGGAACCAACCTTGTCTTTCCTCTTACCTGCAAAGCAAAACAAAAATGAATAGAGTGACTGCTATAGATTTAGAGAATGTAGTGCAAAAAACTGAAAGGGAAAAAGTGGTGAACATCTTGTAAAATCGTCAAAGCCGTTCCGACGCTGATCATGTCTTCTTCATTAGGAGGTGGAAGTAGCTTGTCTGAGTCTTTGTAAGCTTTCATTTCAATTAACAGTTTGAGTTCATCTTTATTTGCATTATACCTGTAATGAAATGTTATCAGTGAGGTTATATTGCTGATTAAATTAGAAAAGTTTAACTGTTTTGATTGTCTTACCAATCTCTTAAAAGCATCTCATCTGGAAGAGGCGGATTCAAAAGTATGCAAGATGACAACCTTGTTGTCAAAGATAATGCTACAAACCAATGAACTGATGTTAAGGACCACATGGATGAGCAGTAATTAATGATTTGGTGAATTGTTCTAAAAACTGTCTAAAGTACATGGTTAATACTGAATGCTAAATAATAGGTACTTCTAAAGAAAAAAAAAATGACTCACAGTTGAAAGTGGTGACTCTTAGCCTCATGGCGATTATAATAGGTGCTGTTGCAATGATGTTTGCAATATTTGTTCCGTCATGTTCTTCAAATTCATTCCAAAGTGTCAGGAGCATTGGTATTTTTCTGCAAACAGCAAAAGAACATAAGTCATTTATAGTACATGTGTAAAAGAGGGAAAAAAATTCCAGTCTTACTCTTCATTGACTACTACAAAGTCCCTAGTTCTGTCTATATTTGGTCCTTGTTCTCTCGTGGGAAATGCATGGCCAACAATGCCTTTGATATCTTGCAATTGAGGAAAACAGAAGAGGTTTGTTAAAAAAAAAAAAGAGGAAAAGAATTGAAGTTAAGAGAACAAAAATTCATTTTAAAAATAATATGTTAATTATGAGAATCTAACTTTGTACCTTGTTAGTATCAGCATATTTGAAAAGATCAGCAAACTGTGTGAGTTGAAAGGTGCATGGCAATGGGGGCACTACATTTTCAATAGCTTCTTCCACCAATGTGGTATTGTTGATTACCCAAGAGAACTCATAATCACTCACTCTGAACATAGGAGGACTAAAGTTCAAGGTAGCATTTGATACATAATATCTCTTAAAAGGGCATAGCAAATTCGCAAAGTAGCGAATGTCATTTCCATATATGACTGCTGAGACTTTTGTTCCCTTTTGTACCAATAAGAAAAAGAAAAAAAGGAATTATCAATCAAATGTAAAAGAAATGATAAGAAAATCTTTCAAATCTTTTATGGCACACAATAAGTTTGAAATTCTTACTGCAGAATCTGTGAGAAGCAGTCATTTATATCTCCTGGGAGGTGTTGCATGGCTAAATTGAACACGAGTTTGTTCAACAACTTGAACAAGTACAATCTAGCCTCTTAGGCTTTTGTGAACATCAATGATCTGATACATTCACGTTGGCATTTTTTAGCTGAAAAATGAGTCAACAGAGAAAGGATAACAATTGTAACAGCTTTTTATTTAAACTTAAGGGTAACAATTGCAACAGGTTTTTATGTAAACTCAAAAGTAACAATTGCAACAAGTTATTATGTAAAATTAATAAATAAAAAGGCAGAGTACAATGAGATGAGATGTATACATTGAATGTTGTTGATAAGCTTGTAAAACTTCTCTGAAAACTACATTTTTGTTTGGTTGTCATGGTGGGGAGAAAAGGAAGGCAGTTTGATAAGAACTTTGAGACATGACGATTTTTGTGCTCTTGATAATGCTACATATAATTGGCCATGTGAAAAAACAGGTTCTTTTAGATATATACCGACAAAATCAAGTGTTTGTCCCTGTGCTTTATTAATTGTCATTGCAAAACACAAACGTACAGGGAATTGAGTTCTCTTATAAGGCACAGGATATTGTTCTTCATTAGAAGGTTCCAAAGGTATTCTATGAATAAAAACTTCTTTTCCAGCATAATCTCCAACAATTATTTCTGCATGTATGACGTTAGGACGCAATGTTTTACAAATAAGTCTCATTCCATTACACAAACCTTCTGGTGGGTCTAAATTTCTTAATAGAATTATCGGTGCATTTGGTTTTAACAAAAGTCTATGAGGTGGTAAGCCGCTAGGTGAAAGGCTATTCAATATATCTTCATATTGTGCTTGATCATTTGGATTAAGAGTTTGATCATAACTCAAGTATTCTGTCTCACTTCCTGAAAATTTATGAATAAGAATTTCGTTTAATTCGTCAACGATATGGTTTTTTGTAGCTAGTATAGCTCTATTAAATGTAGAATATGTAGGCTCTTTTATGTTTTCTATGTCAGGGTAAACTATATTTATAAGTTCATGAAGTGGGTTGCTTTCAATAGCGTGGTGTAGCAAGATTGAATTTGGAATTATTATGTTTTCATGTTTGTCAGAATGTTCTTTACCATCACCAACTCGAAGAAGAAATTCTGTAAACATAGGATCCACACGAGCTCTCATATTTTCTGTTAGTTGTAGTTTCTCTAGTTTCGGCCAAAGGAAAGAATTAGTCAAGCAAGCATTGATTGTTTCTAGTTTAGTCCCCTTACGAACAACCGGTAGCGTTTGTCCAAAATCACCTCCCAAAACAATAACTTTCCCTCCAAATATTTCCTTTGATTCCATTAGATCTTGTAACAAATCATCAAGTGCTTCAAGAGCAGCTTTTTTTGCCATAGGTGCTTCATCCCAAATAATTAGTTTAGACTCTTTTATTAAAGCTGCAAGAGATGTCTGTTTGCTGACTCTACATGTTACACCTTCTAAAATGTCAATTGGTATTTTAAATCTAGAATGCGCTGTTCTTCCTCCTGGCAAAATCGAGGCTGCTATTCCAGATGTGGCAGTTGCCAATGCAACATATCCCTTTGATCTTACATCAGCTAAAAGTGCTCTATATAAAAATGTTTTTCCAGTGCCTCCTGGATCGTCAACAAAGAAAGCACCACTCTTATTTGCATATATCCTATTACATATAACATTGAATGCTTCTTTTTGTTTTTCATTTAGTACAAAAACTGAATTTAAATCATTTTCAGAAACTGAAATATTTTTTTCAGCTTGCAATTCTCTTGTTTCACTATCAATATCAGTGTATGCGAAATCATTAGGCACTAAATCAAATGAGCTTATATGTTTTCCCATAGATTGAAGAAAACCATTAATCTGTTGTAAGACTTTTTTTCTCACATCTCGTCTTGTTAACGTAGGACACCTCAAGAAATCTTCAGACATTAGATTCTCAAATTTTAGCCAGAGTTTTTTGGAATCATTGGGACATGAATATGCTAGAAGTGTAGCAAAAAGATGTCTCATTTCATAAGGCATATGAAATAGAGAAGCTTCTTCTAAGCATAGTTCTTGGCTATTGTCATGTTGAAGAAGGCCACGCAAAAGTGCTGCCTCACGGAAGGTGTTAATGATAACTCTATTATGAGTTCTCAAATTTTCATATGACTTTGGACAACGAGTTTTTAACAATAAAAGCCTCAAATAATACCTCTCTCTTTCGGAAGGATGTGCTGTCATAATTCTACCCACAGATTCTCCTCTCTCTCTTGCTTTCCACCTTCTTTCATTAGCTTTCCAAACAAAGTGATCTGGAAACTCAGAATAGGTACAATTTAAAGTTTGTGCTATTTTATTGGTTTTGTTCATATAAAAGAACTCAGTTAACATTGTCTTCCTAAGATGGAGATTCCCTAATATGCTGTTTAAGTTTTGTTGCTTTTTAAAACTCATAGGTTGGTAATTTTCTAAGTGCAATGGTAGGTGAATAATTGCAGGTTTGATTTCACCTAAAGGAAAATGATAAATTCTCCAAAGTGCCTCTGGAGGAGAAACCCATCTTGCTGAAACAAATTGTTGTATTTCATCAATTTGACCATTTGAAGAATCAGCAACTACATGGAACATAATTTTATCATGTCCCTTGCATATATACTTATAGATGTATTTAACTGCATGTATTGTAGAACAGATTTCTACATTAATGTGGCAGTCAAATTAAGCTAATAAATAAGCATTATAAGGAACTACCCATCTATTATCTAACCAAGCTGAACGAACTTTAACCTTAACACGATTTCTTCTTCTCCCGTAACGCGGATATGAATTCGCTGATTGTGTTGTCTGTTCACAATAGTCTTTGGGATATGAATTTCTACATGTGCCATTATTTCGCATACAAATGTTAGATGGATTTTTTTTCCCACAAGGACCATGTAACATATGCTTAACAACCATTTTGTACAAATGTGGGTATTTTTTTTTGTCAGGTATTTCTGCACAAACAATTTTATCATACTCTTCAGGATTAAATAGCTTGTATTGTGGTTTCAAAATCAAAAGAAAATGAGCATGAGGAAGCCCTCTTTTTTGAAATTCTATAACATATGTATAAGCTGCAACCTCACCAAATATGTTGTTTTTAAAAAGCTCAATTTTTAATTCCTCTAGTTTTGAATGGAAAACTCTTACAGCCAAGTCTAGTCTATTTTGAACCTCTTCTTGAAGAGCCAAGTGCTCTTTAATTTCTGGCCAGTTGGGATTACAAGTTATAGTCAAGAATATATCTGGTTTTCCATATTTTTGCACTAAAGTCATTGCATCTATATATTTGCGTCTCATATTTCTAGGGCCTCCTATAAAGCTTGCAGGTAAAATTATTCGCTGCCCTACATCAGTTCCATGCGTCTCTCCGGCAGCCACAGCATCTGCAATTCCTCGAAGAAATTCTTTCCTAATATCTTCCTGTCTTGACCTAAAAAAATCTAGCCTTTGTGTTTCAAGCTTAACATACATGTCAACGACATATTGCTGAAGCAATCTGGCAAATTGCAATAGCAACAACTCATCATCATCCCTCATCTGAAGTTTATAAGCATAATACTCTCTAATGGATACAAAATTAGGGTCATCATTCGGTTCACCTAAAACTGAGGACATCAAAATCTTAAATTATAAATGAATAGGTAGTATGCTTGAATGCACACTAAACTGATAAGAAATACATCAAAACTTAAACACTAACCATCTTCTTCCATTTGCAACAACTGATCAACATCATCAATGTTTTGTGGAGAGATGAGATGCTCAGCATTTCTTTTCTTCTTTGTTTTTCTATTTTGGCTTTTTAAACCATTTTTAGTTATTCCTTGATGCCAACCAAGTTCACCAAAAGGAAACATTAATGGGTATTGTAAAGGATCATAGCAACCATAATAATATTCAATACTCTTTGAATTACCACCATGAGTATAAACTTGAATGTTTCTATGTGAAGTCTCACCATTTTCCTCTCCTTCTACCCATAATCCTGCTACTTGTGATACTGTGGGTTTGTTGTACACTCTTTGATCAACGGTTGGTTTAGTATGCAAAAATATATTATACGAATCTAAGTTAGAAAGATTTCCCAAACTACGAAAGAAGCGAGCATATGGATTATTCTAAAGGACAGTGAGCAATTTATTTAAAACTGTTTCAGACAATCTAGGACATGAATTTATATGGTTTGATAGCTCATGATCAGTATCATGAAAATAAAACTGAAGATTTTTGGGACCATCTTCAGGGGGGAACAAATCATTTATGAAATGATAAATCTGTCCATGCACTTTAAATGTATATATTCCTTTATTTCTCCTGGCTAAATTTTTATCACACTTGACGCCCATAGATGTAAAAGCAAGATGGTTATTATATGTTCGTATGCATGCTCTAAAAGATTTAGCTTCATCTGATTGAGATGTGAGGAGCTCGCATAGAATAGTTGGCAGTTTGTTATGAGCTAATGTTATGTCACCATTTGAACAACAGAAATTAGCAGATTCATGAATGAATTTTTTTGCACCACAATGGGGGCAATCTCTCTCTGGCTTTAGGATATCAGAAGCTACAGGTATATAATCTAAAAGATCTCTTCCGGTCCTACGGCGGGGACCTAAAATTGAACAAAGAAAAATTTTCTAAGAATGCAAGGTTAACAACAGTGCTACATTTTAGAAGCCAATAGTGATTAGCGTTAGGCAATGCTGATGATTCAACAATTACCTGAACGTTTTCTTCTATTTGCTAGTAGCACTGGTTGCAAGCCTACTTGTTCCTCCACAGTTAGCAGTTGAAAGTGTTCGGGCCATTTGAAGGGATTTCATGTGAGCTAGCGGGCTGCTCACAGGCATTAGTTGTTTGGTTTAAAACATTTGGCAGAGAATATATTGAAAGGCCTTCTATACCTGAAAGCATAGAGGCGTAATTTTTTTTGTCTCCATTTTGAAATTGCATATTTTCTATATGTATGTGTTGCAGTAGGAGGTAATATTTGCTTGAATGCTTTGGTTAGTTTCACCTGTATTGGTGGCCTGAATAAGAGACAGTTGTTGAGGATAACAAATGATCAGTTTCAATTGAAGTGTCCATATTTATGTTGACTGTTTCTTGTGAATATTGCATAGGATCTGAACATAAAGTCTCTTCATAAGACACAAACATAGAAGGACAGGGTATGAAATCCAAGCTGGCATAGTTTGTTTCACATGTAAGAACCTGCTGAGTCGAATTTTTTGTTGAACTATGAGGTATGACAGGAGGGGGATCTTGTAACTGAATAGAATAATCTGTGTCATTAGTTGTAGCGATGCCATATGTATTAGGGATTAAGACAAGGTTTTTCACAAACAGTTGAAAAAGCTCTCTCTTGTTGCAAATGAGCACTATAATGATCAGACTTGATGGGAAACAGGGCATAGAAAATGCAAACATGAATGTTCATCACGATATACATGGGTAGAAGGTGAAAGCATAAAGTCTGATGTGACATAATTTGTTTCACATGTTGCAACTTGTTGAAGGGGGTTTTTTTTGTGCACTAATCGCAAGCATGATCCTCATGCGAGTCAATTACAGTAGGCTGTAAGTTAGCAGCCTCAGAAAAAGTCTGCATAAAACAGACATTGTGTGTAGAAGGTTGCACAGTAGCCAATGGAGTGGACATTTGAGGAACTAAAGCTATATACTTAGTGGGAACCCTACTAACTTGTCTAGAGACAACTATGCCATAGTCTGCATATGCATACATTAGTGGGAACCCTACTAACTTGTCTAGAGATAGCTATTTCATAGTCTGCATATGCATAAACTAATTGCTTATCAACATGTTGAACATCAAGCAATTTATCAATACAATTAGGAATAATGGGTTCCTTTTTTTGGTCCCCCATTTAACAAACAAAATAGAGCAACAATTTGTAACAAAAGACTGAATAAAAGCAATCTAGATCAGAAGTAAAAAATGGATAGAAATATCATAGGTGTAAGGAACAAACGTAGAAAGACAAAAGCTTAATGCATACTGTATGCTAGACACATGAAAGAAGCAAGAAATAAAAGCTTAATCCATACTATACGCTAGACACATGAAACAAGCAAGAAATTAAACATTTTGAAAAATGAAAATAGGAAAATCAGAAATAAACAAAAACTTTACATAAAAAGTGCAAGCAAAGCAAGAGGTGTACAGGGAGACAGAAAATAAGCAGACATTGGAAGGCAAAAAAGCACTAAATCAACAAGAAAGACAAAGGACAATCCAAAGAGCAAGAAAATAAAGGAACAAAAAAGAAAATGACAACAGACAACTTATGACAAGTAGAGAAGCAGGCAGCAAGAGAAAAAGAAGAGTAGGACGATTGAGACAGTTGCAAAAAGCCAATGAGAGCAATACAAAGCAACACAAGAACAATGCCTATATTTAAAAAAAAAGACAAAAAATATAAAGAACTATTTTCAAAAAAAGCACAACATAAAAGTAAATAGAACAAACACACAAAAAATAGAAACAATTATTTGCAAAAATAAGCACAAAAAAAGTAAATAGGACAAATTGTATCAAAAGTGCGAAGAGATAGTAGTAAAAAAAATTGTGTAACGAAAATGGGAAAAATGAAAGATGAACAATATCAAAAAAAGAAAAAAAAAGAACAAAGCTAGAAGAAAAGGAAAGAACACATACCCGAAACAACACGAAGGAGAAACGACAATAGCAGCAAGGCGAAGAGCTGGAAAACAAAAAAGGGAACAAAAGAAACACAAAGACTTTGTCAAATTTCTTGGCAAATAATAAATTTAAGAGAGAAAGAACAAAACCATAAGAACAATATAAGAGAAAATTAGAACAAAAACTTGCACAAAAAAGGAGAGAGTAAAAAAAACCTTCAGCGCAGGAGAAGAGAGAGAAAAAAAAAAAAAGAAATACAGAAACACATATGGCTGCGTGAATCAATCTTTTGGGGCTTCTTCACTTGGAAAGAAAGGGAAAAAAAAATCAGAAGTGTGAGTGGGAAAAAAGCAAACATCAAATCTGAACAAATCTCCAGGTAGAAGAGAAGATCAAACGGCCAAGGCATGGTCATGGTAAAATCAGATTTGACAATAAAAAATTTCATGATAGATTGAGATCATTTTGTGTCAGAAAAAAGATAGAAATTAGGAAAAAAGAGATAGGTACTCTAAGTCAAAAGAAAAGAGGAGAAGAAGAAGATAGGAACAGGGAGACAGCATTAGTAGAGAATTATAGTGGAAGACAGTGCAATTGACAGATTAATCCTTTGGCACAAAAAACAAATGCATTAATGGCCAAACGACAATAGCAGCAACGTCAATGACTGGGAACCAAAAAAAGACTTGGTTAAATTTGTTGCGAAATAATGAAGTTGAAACATGAGGTAAAAAAAGGAGATTAAACAGATAAAAGCTACAACTTATGAGTAAAAGCTTTTTCCCAATTTCAGCAATGAAAACTCACATCACAAATCTCTTTAAAAAAATTTTAAAAAATACGACATCTTTAAAAAAAAAAAAAACAAAACTTTAAGGCATTACAACATGAACAAAATAAAGGGTTTGCTTAATATTCCCTAGCAATATTAAAGAACATATTACGCAGAGGAGAGAAAAAAAAAACCTTTAGTGCAGTCGAAGAAAGAGGGGAAAAAAAGAACACAAACACAGAGAAGTGGGTGAATTAATCTTTTCTGCTTTGCTTCACCTGAAAAGAAAAGAAAAAAAATATATTAGCAAGTGTGGGTGGGAAAAAAGCAAACATCAAATCCAAACAAATCTCTAAATGAAAGATAAGATCAAACGGCCAAGGCAGGGAAGAAAGGCAGGAGAAACAGCCAAGGAGAAGAAGATAGAAACGGGGAAAAGGGCTTAGTTGGAGACTGCAGTAGAAAACATTTGAAATGACGTCTTAGTCTCTTTAGATAGAAAACAAAGGGCTTAAGGGATGATTGGGCAAGGGGCACAAAGTAATTTCACATATAAATGGTAGGACAAATTCTGTAGTTGCAGTAAACAATTAATGCAAGTGGACCATAGTCAAATGAAATGACCAAAGAAGACAGAAAAGACAAAAACTTAAAACCAAATATGTAGCAAAGTACATTCTGTTTGAAGGCAAAGGGCAAAAAATAGAGAACAAAAACGATAGTGTTATGAAATATTTAGTGGATGTCCACCCATGTTCACCCCATGATCTTCTCCATTATTTCTTGTAACTCCCACTACCCCATGATCTTCCACATTACCCCTTATAACTCCCACTACCCCATGATCTCTCATTAGTTCATGTAACTCATGTAACTTACATTTGGGTCCTTATGACCTTTAATATGGAGGAGTGAACCTCAAGCCTATAAATAGTGGCTTATATGCAATAAAAATTAAAGAAGAAAAGAAGAGAAAATATTGCTTCATTTTACTTTGATTTTGTCATTACATTGTCTTCACTTTTATAGCTAGTTGTAAGTTGCTTTATTTCTATCTTAGTAGTACTATAATACTACTAATTTTATAACACGTTATCAGCACGATTCTCTAGCCAACTTTCAACGCGTTCTTCGAAGTAAGTGTGGTAAGTTTTTATTTGTTTTCTTGATTTTAATTGTTGTTATGGCTAACCTTGCAAAACTTGAGTTTGTTGCTCTTGATATCACTGGAAAAAATTATTTGTCATGGGTGTTGGATGCTGAAATCCATTTGGATGCTAGTGGCCTTGGAGAAACTATCAAAGAAGGAAATAATGCCACTAGTCAAGAAAAGGCCAAAGCAATGATTTTTCTCCGTCACCACCTTGATGAAGGGCTAAAAATTGAGTATTTGACTATAAAAGATCCCTTTGTCTTGTGGACAAATTTGAAAGAAAGGTACGACCACCAAAAGACGGTTATTCTTCCAAAAGCTCGTTATGATTGGATGCACTTGCGTTTGCAAGATTTTAAAACTGTAAGTGAATATAATTCAGCAATATTTCGAATCAGTTCTCAATTAAAATTGTGTGGAGAAAAAGTATCTGATGAAGATTTATTGGAGAAAACATTCTCCACTTTTCACGCATCTAATGTGCTCCTGCAGCAGCAATATCGTGAAAAGGGTTTTAAGAAATATTCTGAACTGATTTCTTGTCTTCTTGTTGCTGAACAAAATAATGAGCTTTTGTTAAAAAATCACGAGATACGTCCAACTGGTACTGCCCCATTACTTGAAGCAAATGCGGCAGCCATAAATTTCAATAATGGACGAAATCGAGGTCGAGGCAATGGCCGAGGTCGTGGACGTGGTAGAAACCGTTACAATAATCGTGGTGGTTACATGAAAGGTACAACTCACCACCAGAAGTGGGAGAGCAGTGACGAGAAAAATGGAAACCAAAATAAACAAAAAGTGGACAACAAGTGCTACCGTTGCGGCATGAAAGGCCATTGGTCTCGTACCTGTCGTACTCCAAAACATCTTGTTGATCTCTATCAAGAATCATTGAAGAATAAAGAGAAAAAGATAGAGACAAATTTTATTTATAATGATGGCCTTGACCATAGTCTTGTTGACAATGGTTTTACTGATTTTACCTCTTTAGATGTTGCTGATTTCTTTGTCAATCACCCTGAAGGTGATACTAGTCATTTAGTTAGTGATGAAAATGTTCAAGAATAGATCTTTTAAATTGTCTACTTTGATTAATAAATTTTTATTTGTTGTTTTCAAATAAAAATATTTATTATCAATATTTGTTTCCATGATCTTTATATTCCATAAATATTGAACTTAAAATAAACAACTAAATAAATATATAATGCATCTCATTTGGAATTTTTGTTTTCTTTGAAGAAAATGGACGTTTCAAAAATCAATGACAAAGAACTATGTCTGGCAGACAGTGCAACAACACACTCCATATTTAAAGACAAGAAATATTTTTCTTGTTTAATAATGGAAAAAATCTCATGTTAGTACTATATCTGGTACTACAAAGTTGATTGAAGGCTCCGGAAGAGCAACAATAATTTTACCAAAAGGAACAAAATTTTGCATTGATGATGCATTATTTTCTCCAAAGTCTCAAAGAAACTTATTAAGTTTTAAAGATATTCGTCGAAATGGGTATCATATTGAGACTAGGAATGAAGGTAATAATGAATACTTGTATCTTACAAGTACTGGTTATGGAAAGAAAATTGTATTAGAAAAATTACCTTCTTATTCCTCTGGGTTGTATTATACATAGTATTAATACAACTGAAATATATACAACAGTAAATCAGAAGTTTACTGATCATGATAATTTTATTATTTGGCATGACCGGTTAGGCCATCCCGATTCTATAATGATGCGAAGAATATTAGAGAATTCATGTGGTCATTCATTGAAGAGCCAGAAGATTCTTCAATCGAATAAATTCTCATGTGCTGCTTGTTCTCAAGGCAAATTAATTATAAAGCCAGTCACCAGTAAAAATTCGTACCGAATCTCCTACATTTTTAGAACGCATACATGGTGATATTTGTGGGCCAATTCACCCACCATGTGGACCATTTCGATATTTTATGGTATTAATTGATGCATCAACTAGATGGTCACATGTATGCTTATTATCAACTCGCAATTTGGCATTTGCGAAATTACTTGCAGAATTAATTCGGTTACGAGCGCATTTTCCAGATTATTCTATCAAAATGATACGTCTTGATAATGCTGGTGAATTTACATCCCAATCATTTAATGATTATTGTATGTCTATTGGGATAAGTGTTGAACATCCGGTAGCTTATGTTCATACACAAAATGGTTTGGCAGAATCGTTTATTAAGCGCCTTCAATTAATTGCAAGGCCATTGCTTTTGAGAACTAAACTCCCAATATGTGTTTGGGGACATGCTATTTTGCATGCTGCAGCGTTAATTCGCATAAGGCCAACGAATTATCATGAGTTTTCTCCCCAACAAATAATTTTTGGTCGAGAATCAAATATTGCCCATCTTAAGATTTTTGGATGTGCCGTTTATGTTCCAATTGCTCCACCACAACGCACAAAGATGGGTTCTCAAAGGAGGTTGGGAATATATATTGGATATGAATCTCCATCTATAATAAAATATCTTGAGCCAACAACTGGGGATTTATTTACGGCTCGTTTTGCTGATTGTCATTTTGATGAATCAGTTTTCCCAACATTAGGGGGAGAAAATAAACAGCCGGTCAAAGAAATTAGTTGGAATGAATTATCATTATCTCATTTTGATCCTCGTACAAGACAATGTGAACTAGAAGTTCAAAAGATAATTCATTTGCAAAATTTAGCAAATCAGTTGCCAGATGCTTTTACTAATTCAAAACGTGTGACTAAGTCACATGTACCGGCTGCTAATGCTCCAATTCGAATCGATGTCCCCTAAAGGACCTTCTACCACTAGTAATGAATTAAAAGCACCTGCAAAACGTGGTAGACCCGCTGGTTCCAAAGATAAAATTCCTCGAAAAAGAAAAGGAGCAAATAATCAAGATGGCAAAATCGAGGAAATTAAGAATTTTGAAAAATCTCCAGAAAAGAAAACTTTTGAAGAGTTTTCTGATATGACAAATAATAAACTTTCAGAAGAAGTTCAGGTACCTGAAAAGTTTGATAATCATGAGATCTCAATCAATTATGTCATGACTGGAGAAAGATGGAACCGATGTACAACTAATGTCGATGATAAATTTGCCTATGCTGCAGCAATTACTGTCATGAATGATAATGAGGATCACGAACCAAAGTCTGTAGATGAATGCAGGCGTAGAAATGATTGGCCAAAATGGAAAGATGCAATTCAAGCAGAGTTAAATTCACTGGCAAAACGTAAAGTTTTTGGACAAGTAATACGCACACCTGAAGAAGTGCAACCTGTAGGTTATAAATGGGTATTTGTGCAAAAACGAAATGAGAAAAATGAAATTGTGCGGTACAAGGCACGACTTGTCGCACAAGGTTTTTCCCAAAGACCTGGCATAGATTATGAGGAGACATATTCTCCTGTGGTGGATGCAACAACTTTTCGTTATTTGCTTAATTTGGCAGCAAATGAACGACTTGAAATGCGTCTCATGGATGTTGTAACAGCCTATTTGTATGGCTCACTTGATAATGATATTTACATGAAAATTCCTGAAGGATTTACACTACCAAAAGGTCATGATTCTGGTTCTCGAGAACTTTATTCAATTAAATTGTGTAAATCTTTATATGGGTTGAAACAGGCTGGACGCATGTGGTACAATCGCCTTGGTGAATATTTGATGAAACAAGGCTATATGAATGACCTTATTTGTCCATGCGTTTTTATTAAGAAATCTGGATCCAAATTTGTAATCATTGCAGTTTATGTTGATGATTTAAATATTATTGGAACTCTTGAAGAGGTTAAAAATGCTACTAATTACTTGAAACAAGAATTTGAAATGAAAGATCTTGGAAAGACAAAATTTTGTCTTGGATTACAAATTGAGCACGTAGAAAATGGCATCTTTTTACATCAGTCGGCTTATACAGAAAAAGTGCTTAAACGATTTTATATGGAAAAAGCACACCCTTTGAGCACACCTATGATTGTAAGATCACTTGATGTGCATAAAGATCCTTTCCGACCTCGTGAAAATAATGAAGAGATACTTGGTCCAGAAGTACCATATCTTAGTGCTATTGGGGCATTAATGTATCTTGCAAATCATACACGTCCTGATATATCATTTGCCTGTGAATCTACTTGCAAGATATAGTTCTTCACCTACTCGAAGACATTGGAATGGCATTAAACATATATTTCGCTATCTTCAGGGTACAAAGGATATGGGTCTTTATTATTCCAATGCACTTAAAGCTGATCTAATAGGTTATGCAGATGCTGGATATTTATCCGATCCTCATAACGCTCGATCACAAACTGGGTATATATTCACATATGGTGGTACAGCTATTTCATGGCGTTCCATGAAACAAACTATAGCTGCCACTTCTTCTAATCATGCTGAAATATTGGCAATTCATGAAGCAAGTCGAGAGTGTTTTTGGTTAAGATCTGTGATACATCATATTCGAGGAGCATGCGGTTTGCCCTTAAACAAGGAAGTTCCTACTACTTTATTCGAAGATAATGCTGCATGTATTGCTCAATTGAAAGAGGGATACATCAAAGGTGATAGAACGAAGCACATTTCACCAAAGTTTTTTTTCACTCATGATCTTCAAAAGAATGGTGAAATTTGTGTTCAGCAAATTCGTTCGAGTGATAATTTGGCAGATATATTCACCAAATCACTACCGACTTCAACATTTGAAAAGCTGGTTCACAAGATTGGAATGAGACGACTGAAAGATGTCAAATGATGTGCTCAAGAGGGGGAGTAATTACACGCTGCATTTTTTTTCCTTAACCAAGGTTTTTTTTTTTTTTGAGGCAGTGTTGTATTCAGAAGAATGTACTCTTTTTCCTTCACTAGGTTTTTGTCCCACTGGGTTTTTCCTAGTAAGGTTTTAATGAGGCATTTTTCTTAAAGATGGACATCCAAGGGGGAGTGTTATGAAATATTTAGTGGATGTCCACCCATGTTCACCCCATGATCTTCTCCATTATTCCTTGTAACTCCCACTACCCCATGATCTTCCACATTATCCCTTATAACTCCCACTACCCCATGATCTCTCATTAGTTCATGTAACTCATGTAACTTACATTTGGGTCCTTATGACCTTTAATATGGAGGAGTGAACCTCAAGCCTATAAATAGTGGCTTATATGCAATGAAAAATTAAAGAAGAAAAGAAGAGAAAATATTGCTTCATTTTACTTTGATTTTGTCATTACATTGTCTTCACTTTTATAGCTAGTTGTAAGTTGCTTTATTTCTATCTTAGTAGTACTATAATACTACTAATTTTATAACAGATAGGAACAAAAAAGAAAATAGTAAGATACAAACCCTAGTAAGGTGCAAACCCTAAAGCTCCCACGTGGCAAGAGAGAAAGCAACTACAGTACCTTCAGCTTCCTTTTTATCTAGTAGTAAGATAAGATATCTATTTATTGGTTAAGATTAGTATTTTATATACTAACAACGTAAAAGTTTTTTACACGAGCAAATCTACATACATGCTATGTGTACAAGGAAATTTTTTATACATAGTGGAAATGATATGTCATTAATTTTCCTAATCTAACAATGTGTTATAAATTCACATCTACTCGTACAAAGAATATTCTATACTGTAATTGTATACAAAGTTAATCCAGTTTGTTGTACATATGTACGTATATTCATGTTATGTGTATGTAGTAGCACTTGTTTATGCAATATGTTATTAGTATAAGTTTGTAAAAGAATTTCTTTCTCTTGTAAAAGAATTTCTTTCTCTTACACACACTTTGTATTAATAAATATATTTATCGATACTTTTCATTGTTTTCGTTTATATTTTATGATTATTTTTTTTATTTCTTTGCATTGAATCTTAAAAGTTTTGTTATAATTTGAACTTTATATTGGTGTTTGAATGCTATTTCTTATTTTTACATTATTATTAAATATTTGGGTTATGTTAAGGTAAATTGTTTGGATTTAACATTAATTCATCTATCAATATGTGCACTTGTAATTAGTACTTTTTATTCTCCTTTTTCGGTTTAGGCCCCAATGGATTTTATCTATTATTCTATTTTTTCGGGTTTTTAAACAGCCATACAGGCCACTAATGGCTTCTTATGTTTTGAATCTTGGAAAAAATATGAAATCGCCTCAAATTTTTTGCCGTCGTAACAAACTGTTATTGCCTCCCTTGAGTTATTGATTTTTCTTTTTCATAGAACTCTTGAATTATTCAATTGATTGATCATTCAAAGCCCTTGCAGTCCTTTTGTGTAATGGTTGTTTCGAGTATTCTTGACAAATTTCCTGCGATTTACTAATGAATTTTATTGGTACAACTTTTAACTAAAAGTCGAACGAAAGAGGCCAAAAGAAAGGGGAAAAAAGTTGGCATTGGGAAAATGATGAACAAATAGGTAGTTAGAGGAAAGCCATAATAGACCGAAAAAAGAAGCCCGCATGCAAGCCATGTGCGGGATGTTTCATTATGTTAGGGACCAAAAAAACACTCCTTAAATGAAGGAAAATCAAGCACTATTATCAAAATTAGTTACAATAACACGATTAAATTGCTGGAGCAATTTGTCAATAGAGGAAGAGAACCATACACCAGCCATTCAGAAAATTGTCTCAATTTCATACTGCAGAGGACCAGAGGCAGTGAAAATATTAATCTAAAATCTCCAAATAATTTTTTTCTTCTATTTGAGTTGCCTAAAGCGATGAAAATCAGCCTATTAAATCACTTTGTATCTGATATTTTCAACAAACTCCACTAAACTGAAAAATCAAAAATCAAAATGTATTCCTATTAATGAGCCTTTCTTTTTTTCCTTAATTCAGTAACCTCATCTTCTTTTACCAAATTTCCAATTCAGCTCCGGATAAACATTGTCATTTATCTCAATTCTACTTCCTGTCTGATACAGCTTCACAATTTAAGCACAGAAAACCTGATGGCACATCCTTATTATCTGCAATGCCTCTGCATCTTGTGTGCTGAGACACATCGCACACTTCACAGGTTGCGAATCTCTCCCCATCATCATATTTAGTTCCACAGCAACAATCCACAGTCAATCTCCGAGCCCCATCTTCATATCTCAGTTTTGTCCCCAGGTCCAGCCCAGACCCTCTCACCCAAACAGGACAACTAGGCTCAATGCTGTGACAAACCACCTTATTTTCCTCTATTTTCTTCAAGCCTCCAATTTGACTCACTACAAAATTGTCCATAATGGAATATGTATCCCTGAGTGCTGATTCAACAACAACTTTCAGTTCACCTATGGTACTTGAAAGGGGGACTACTACTACTACAGCTGGTGATAAAGGCCTTGTCAGTTCTGTCTCTAACTCATCAAAACTAGGAAGGAATTGGCATGATACTGCCATTAATGGATTCATATCACGTTCCTCAAGAAGCCATTCTTTCACAAAATGTTTGCTGTCCATGATATACTGAATTGCCTTCCTTACTGGATGAGTATCTTTGTAACCAAGTAGCACACTCCTGTACAAGAACAGAGCATCCTCAGCCACATTCCATTCATCACTATTAATCTTCTCATGTTTAAGAAAATCTTGGAATGTACATTCAACCCTTTTCATTGATGGATTTTTTGATCGAAAAATGCTTTGATTTGTAGTCATGGTATTATCTATTGAACTTACGACACAATCAATCAGCTGAGATTCACCCATGCACTTGCTAGCTTGGTCCTGCAACTCTTGCCATGGCATAGCATTCTCCTTACCACTATTTTCTGTTAAAATATTGTTAGTTACTTCCGATGCATGTTCTCCTATTTCTTCAGGCCACCTGCAATTTATATCAGCTTCTTCAAGAACTTCTTGGATCCTAAATTCCAATCTTCTAGTGGATGAATTAATTGAACGACAAAAAATACAGTTTCCCACTGCAAAGCATGTTACGGATTTAAGCACAAAATCAATCAAACCAGTGTCTCCAACACATTTTCTTAGCTCTTCGCGCATTTCATACCTAGAAACCCCATAATTTTCATTATTATCGCCCTTCTTTTCATTCAGTAAATTCACTATCTGCTTTAGCACGTACTCAATCCTCCTTGCCGGCCACCGACAGCTGTTTGCTATTGAAGTCACAAGTTCATCAAAACTGATTGGCAATTCATTTTCCCTTCTCTTCAAAACACGCTGACTGCCATTTTTAACCAATTTCTTCTCTGTTTTCCTCTGTATTCGAGCTTGCCCTCCAAATCCAAGCATAAATTTCAACAAATCACTTATGGTAATCAATGGGATGTCCCCCACTTCTCTATATTTACTGACAATCTGCTTAATTCTTCTTCCTTTGCTTTTATTCTTGAAATCAGAAACAACCTTATCAAGGTCTAATGACCTCAAATACTCAACTGCCCTTCCATACTTCTCCTTCCTAACTCCAAAACTTCCATGGCTAAATTTGTAACCCCATTTACCATACCAACTCTGCCCATAACCAACAACATACAGCAACCTCAGATCCATTTCATCGCAAATCGAAATTTTCCTGCAAAATCATCTCAAGTTCACTACTACAATCCCACATAAATTAAATTTGAAAAATGTTATTAAAACAGACCCAAAAAAAAAAAAAAAAAAGAATAACCCTCAAACTTCACCTAGTGCCGAGAGCTGAGCAGATTCGGTCCCAGAAGTTCATAACGTCAGTTTCAGAGAGCAAATTTGAATCCCCTCGAAATCCATTGATGCAAATCAGATGCCCGTATCCATTGCAATGAATCATACCATACAATATATGAGTTCGAATGTCAAAGAAATCAACCTTTAGTGGCTTTTTCCACTGATCCATTTGCGGAATTATCAAATGATACTTTCTCCTAGACACAAAATTATGACCCCAACCTATAAAGGATGATAAAAAATTCAAAAATCCCATTTCAAAATTAACCAACACCTTTCCAGAATTCAATAAAAATTTCCCCAAATTCAAAGAAACCAATCAAGAAAACCACAATCCATCAATAAAACATGAAAAACGATAAAATCAAGCAAAACCCATGAGGCAAAAAAAATCCATAAATAAAAATTTACCGGCGAATTTGCAGTGATCGCAGAATGGGTTGAGGGATTGCTCAACAGTTTCCTCAATGGTGTAGAGGGGGAAAACACTGCCGTTTTGTGCATTAATTAGCAGAGTGGACCAAATAGCCATACCAGGAACTGTAATAATTTCAAAATTTTCTGCAAATTCTCGAAGAAATAAACGAATACTTTCCCTAAATGGACCATAATTAAGATTTTTAGTTGGGTCCATAGATGGAAAATTTTCAAATTGAAAAGGAATTTTAGGGTTTGTTCTTCTCATTTTTTTACAGGCTTCAAAGATATTGGAAGCCATTATAGAAGAAGAAAACTGCTGAAACCAACTCAAAAGTTGTTGGTTTTTCAAATTCTTAAAGAGTGGCGAAAAGTTGATGGATCACTGGACTAGTAGTGAATTTACAATTATGGCCTTGTAGTGGCGGGAATTAGAACAGTGATTTAGTTAGTTATTGGTGTGATGCCGTTATTGTCTACCGAGGGTAGGTGTGTAATTTAGATTGAGTTGTTTTTTTTTTTTTTTAATTTTATTATTATTTTCTTTGTTTGGGAATCACATGCTTTGAGCACCAAGTTTATTCTATGGAATGAGAAGAGGGAACCGACCCTTTGCTTCGTTGCTAGTTTTAGTAACTCTTTAATTTTTTCCAACTTTTTTACTGCTTTAATACAATTATGTGTTTTTGGTGTGAAATGAAATATGGTACACATTTACCTTTTGACAATTGTAGAGTCCCTTATCCAAATTTGAAAGAGCTCTTTTATCATTTTTCACTTTGAACATGACGGTCAGGTTCTTGAAAAAGTAAAGTAACATAGTCGGATAAAAGAAAATGAGGCCAAATGCGTTGTACTATTTAATTGAAGCGTATATTTGACTACTGGTTTGTTAAGCAAAACTTAAGATTAAAATCTTGAGTAAAATAATCAAAAATTTTGAGATTTTGCACATACTGTATAAGTTTTGAGAAATGTTTTTACTTTGTCAGTAAGTTAAAAATGAATCAAATAATAGAAAAAGTAATCTTGTTAGGTAAGATTACTTAAAAAGATTACTTTTTCTAAACAAGAATTTTTACCAATCAAATGAGGCCTAACAGTCAAGTGGATGAATTTTCTACTATATATTCTTGCACGATTTGAATATTATTTATAGATTGAATGGCAAAATATTCTACGGAAATTTGAAAAAATAGTCCCTGATGTTCGACTTTATATTTTAATCCCTTACTTTTAAAATAATGCAATTTCGTCCATCACATTTGAGATTTTGTCCTTTAGAGTCCAAACATACCAGTTCCGCTTCAACATTCATTTTTTGTTACATTCTCGCTAGAAATGACCAAAAAATATGCCAAAAGTATTATAGTTATATGTGCAAAATCATAAAATAGTCATAAAAACTACTATTGATATGATTGTTTTGAGCAAAAACCAATTGCTTTCGTGGATAAACTGAACTGCTTTGTCATGAGGTTTACACCCTTTTACATGTTATGTATTTTAGTATTCTACTACAACTACTTTGTCTATACATTCTTGTACAAAAAAACAATCTATCTGTCCCTCCTGAAGCAGTCATGAGAGAGGCCACATTCCATTATCACACTTCAATTTTCTTTTGTTAGTGGTACATCCTTCCATGCTGATGCTGCTAGTGTAATCTCATGCACAATTTCTTCCACAACCTTCCACTCCTCTTTCTGACATCCTTGATAGATCTTCACATTTCTAGGTTGCCATATTTTGTAGACTAATGTTGCTAACATTAATCTCCTCAGCTGGTTATAAAGCTATCACCAGTCCAGTGTTGACACATCCATTTCTGTTCTTCTTCCCATTACTTCGGTTCCTTGTTTACCCGGCGTAACTGTTGTACTTTCTTTCATATATTTCTGGTGAATCTGCATTCGAAAAACATATGGTCCATTGTCACCTCATCCTCCTGACAGAAAACTTATTTTCACAAGCTAAAATTCACCCATCAACAGCTTTTACCTTGAACTTATCACAATGCTCAATATGATAAGATAATTGTTTAGCCACCTTGCTATTATTAAAATTATTAGTGCTATCGGTATCAATTAAGAGGCTAATAGATTGCTTATTTCAAAAACTCATCAATTTTCATAGTTTGAAGATTAGTATAGCTAGCTAGTGTATAATCAATGTGTGTGATTAATTCTACCACCTCATTATTATCATTACTTTCCCAGTCAAAGTTAACAGCCTCAATTTTTGGTTTATTCTCAACTGGTTCAATCATCAAAAGTTTCTCTTGTTTACCACGATCCTTCTGACTCCATTTTTCATCACAATGACAATATAAACCTTTGATGATTGTTTCTTAAGTCGCTTGGTTTAACCATCCAATATTAGGATTTCAATTAGGAATAGTTGAAGTCATCGACGTGTTGATAAACTGCTTGTTAATGATAGGATTCTTGATCATAAGGATTTGATATTTTGATTAGATTAAATAAAAATATCTAATTTTGTCTCAGTTATAGATAGCAGTAGGATAATATTTAATTTCTTTGAAAGCAGGAGATTCTACTTTTTTTATTATTTATTTATTAGAAATCCTAGTATTAAGGATTAAAAACTCTATGTAGATGTAATGCCTTTGGCTCAACATCTCTAGCAATCATATGCTATTTAAAGTCTTTGGTTAATTCGGAGGTTGATCCCCTTGAATCAATCAAATTCTTATTCCTTAATCTTAATTTGCTTTTCAATTTTCCCTAATTCTTTTTTTTTAGAGGAAAAGCATAAATAACATTAAATATGTATACTTAGTTACATAGCAGTTAACGCCACAGCAAGATTATGAGCTTGCTGGACTGATGATCGAACTATCTTGACAATAATACAGGACTTGAAATAAGAAGCCATAGTGACAATATCCTTCACTAATGTTTGAATGGAAAGGAGTGATATTCATATTACTAAAACATTGAACTAAAGCTGAGCAGTCCGTATGTATTGTGATGTCTGGAAAACCATTGTTTAAAGCTATCAGGATAGCTTGAAGGCATGCCAGCATTTCACATTGTAAAGCAAAAGCCGCACAAACTATATTGGATTTAACAAGCAAGCTATGATTTTGATGATCTTTGTAGAGAATACCTAGTGCCGCCTTACCTGTTTGAGGTTTGAATGATCCATCTATTATAAAAACAATATTTGAGCTAATTTTGCCGTTGGTTCTCTGGCTAACAAGATCAAAAGAGAGAGTTGTGTCTTCACAAACTTGTCTGTTATTGCCAATGAAAGAGTTCACTTCCTGGTTTTTGAAGAAAGCCTTTGTGAATTTGAACCAGGTGATCTTGAAATTTTTTAGCTGTAAGGATAGGATTCAAACTCAACATGATTCCACACACAATCATTCCTGGATAGCCAAGTATGCCACAATATAAGTATAGCTTGAATGATGGTAGAGTCATCCGGAGATGATTGAAACCAGTTCTCTGCCTAATTATAAAAGGAAGAGTTTAGTACCCAAATCAAAGTTCAAACCTAACGGTGAAAATCCTCCATGTGACTTTAGAGAGTGGACATTCAAATGAAGAGATGCTCAATTGTTTCATCAGCTTTCCCACAGCGAAGACATAAAGGCAAGCTAGGCTAATACCTCGCCTAAATAGAGTATGCATTGTTGGACAGATATTATGTAACGACCTCCAAAAGAATAAAGTGATTTTTGGAGGTAGCTGTAACTTCCAAAGGTTCTTAAAAATGAGATTATATTGGCACTGGAGACACAGTGATTGCTATGCATGGGTTTGGCAAGGTTCATATTATTTAAGGCTAAATAATATGCAGATTTAACCGAATAATTCCCATTTCGCTCATGACTCCTAAATCAGTCTATCCTGCTGAGCATTTAAAGGAATATGAATTGATTGAATTGCTGCCACTATTTCAGTGGGAAAAATAATTTGGAGCAAAGGCTTGTGCCATCTTCGGTCCTGTACCATAGAGATCACTTACTTTCAAAGACAAGAAGGAATTGATATTAGGAGAGGCTAGATTTCAAGGGGTTGGCCATACTAAGGGATCCAATCAGTCTGAAATGTGGATGTTTTCTCCATTCCCTACTCTCCATTTTAAACCTTGACGCAAAAGTCTCTCCCATAAGATACTTTTCCACCCCCAAGAAGCATGTTTTTGAAGGTTTGACTGATAGGAATGAAGAATTTGAGCAATATTTATGCATGAAGAAAGTACTAAAAAGAGAATTTGGTTGTGAGAGAATTTTCCAAGATAATTTCCCTAAGAAAGCTTGGTTTAATGCAGATGTAGTGCACAGGCCTAGTCCTCCGGAGAACTTTGAACAACAAAGTGATTCCCTAGGATTTCTAATGAATGCCCTTCCCATCTATATCACCTATTCCAGATGAATTTTGCAATGTGTCGATCAATATCTTTAGAGACTGAGATTGGTAATTTAAAAACCTCAAGGGTATATTGCGACATTGAGGATAAAGCATGTTTGGCTAAAGTTATTCACCCCATCAGAGAGAGAGAGAGAGAGAGAGAGAGAGAGAGAGAGAGAGAGAGGATGTCTTATATGTAGATATTTTCCCCAAAATTCTATTCTTGATGCTACAAAACATCCTTGTCTTTGATTGAGAGAAGTCCATGTCAATACTCAGGTAGTTACAAATTTTGGAGGAAACTTTCAAGCTCAACGTGGATGCTATGTTGTCACATAAGGAAGGTTCAATATTAGGACTACAAGCTAATAAAGATTTCTGGGAATTTATCTTCTGGCTTGATAAATTTGTATAGTCTTGAAGAGTCTGAGCCAGCACTTGAGCTGAAGAAGTTGAAGATTCCAAAAATAAAATGCAATCATTCGCAAACATTAAGTGAGAGATCTGTACACCCCCTCATGAGATTGAAACACCTTTGCAAATACGTGATACACTTAAGTTGTAGAGTACATCTGATAAGGCTTGCTGACAAATGATGAATAAATAGGGTGACAATGGACATCCTTGTCGAAGACCCTTTTTTATCTCAAAAGATGGAGTATGATTCCCATTGATTGAAATGGACATGGTTGTCAGATGATATGCAATTCATGATTCAGATTGATCCAAGTGCTGTGAAAAACTCATTTTCTCCAACACTTTGCTTAAAAAACCCCAAGAGACTCTGTCAAATGCCTTACTCATATCAAGCTTAATTGCTGCATAAGACTTCTTGCCTTTTTTCTTTTTACGAATAAATTCTATAACCTCATGTGCAATTAAGATATTATCAGCCGTAGAACAATTTGAAATAAAAGCATTCTGGTATGGAGATATAAGGCTTGAGATTATGGTCTTCAATCTGTTCATTATTACCTTGCTACCTATCTTGTAAGATCCATTATATAAACTAATTGGATGAAAATGAGAGAGCTTTGTAGGGTTATGTATCTTGGGAATAAGAATAACCTTGGTGCTGTTATACTTAGCGATAAGTTATCATTTAGAATTCCCAGCACCATTTGTGTAATAGATTCGCCAATGATATCCCAATAAGTTCGGTAAAAACCCGTTGAAAAACCATCAGGCCTTGGTGCATTCCACTTGTCCATCAGGAATACAGCTTTTCTTACTTCTTCTGGAGAGAATGGTAAGTTGAGATTTCTGCTTTGTGATTCTAAAAGACCGAATTTTATGTGATCAAGAAAATGCAACTGGACCTTTTGAATATCATCATTAGAGGCTTCATTGTGGATCTCAGTATGTATTTTGAAAATAATGTAGAGCATAATTGATGATGTCATTTTCATCATACAACCAATACCCCTCTTTCGTTTGTAACTGTGAGATAAAATTTTGGGAATGTCTCTTTGTGGCCCAAGAGTGGAAAAATTTTGTATTAGCATCCCCTTTCTTCATCCATGCTATCCTCGATCTTTGCTTCCAGTAATCAACTTGACATTGCTCCAAATAATCTAGATGATGTCTTAGTTGGTAATCCATGAGTTGATTATTATCGACATGAATGGCTTTTTGCAAAACTTCAAGGTGCTGGCATACTTGATTGACTTTCCTATCAAGATTTCCATAAGAAAACTTATTCCAGTTGGTTAGCTGAGTCATTAATATATCTAGTGTTTGATAAATAGGCAGAGAGTGACAATTTTTGTTAGAGTACCGCTGCCAAACCTTAGAGATTATCTGTATACATGAATCCTTGAAAGTCGAAAAGGATTCAAATTTTGGTGTTTTACTTTTCCTTTGGAAGACAAAATGAGCATCCACAAGTATTGGTCCGTGATCCGACCTTATAATTGGCAGATTGAGGGTATTTTTCCATCCACAAGTTGTTTGCAAAAGCTCGATCAAGTCTCTCAAAAACTGCCTTAGAATCTTTTCTGTTGTTTGTTCAGGTGAACCATGTCCCCATATTTGGCAATTCAGTCATGTTAAGAGATTCTAAAAGAGCTTGAAATGCATCCAATCCATGTATAGCATTTGTACTCGCAGAGAGCTTATCATGCAATTGTAGAACTTGATTGAAGTCTCCTGCCATAAGAGAGGGTTTTGGATTTTGAAGGAATGCTGCTAAGATATCTTTCCACACCAGACTTCAGTATTGGACGACTGGATGACCATAAACTAAAAAAAAGTACCATGAAAAGTTATTCGTCTCATTAATTTGCAGGCAAAACAGATTAGGAGTTTTCAGCAAAATAGTAAGAGATACATATTTGGACCAAGCAACACATAAACCACCCGATCTTCCTATGGGAGGAAGTAAGTCCCAAAAAGTATACGTAGTCAACTGGAGCCATTTATACATTCTAGCATTAGACAATTTTGTTTCCATCAAAAACAAAATATCAAGCTTATGAGTCTGGGTCAGCCTGTTAACTGTTGGAATTGCAAGAGGGTGACCCATCCTTCTACAATTCCAACAAAGTATCTTCATGGCTTTTCAAGGCATTGCTTCATAGGCACAATCCCCTTAAGGCCTTCAGCATTTAGACACAGGTTTACTATTTTAGCAAAATGAGCAGCTATGAAAGAAGCATCAATCAACTGCAGACGTTCCAGTTTAGTATCAGAGTCGAATTGAAATGTAACCAAGTGCTCCTTGCATGAGCTAGACGATGAAGATCCTTCCCATGGATTGATTTTTCTTTTGCGAAAAGAAAGGATATCAATTTGATTCATGAGCTTACGTTTGGACTGCTTAGTGATGCCTGGAGGAAATAGTCCACTCTTTTTCCCTCCCCAACGCACAACCTTCCTGTTAATCATGGATTGGAGATGCATCGTTTTCCAGAGAGGCAGATATCCTCATCTTCATCAGACGAGGAACTGTCAGACGCTGAATAAGAGAGTGTCTAGTCTACCATCCTGATAATACATATCGTCTAGTTCAAAAGGTTTGAGTCTCTTTTTAAAAGGCAAGAACTTCCAGGACATTTGCCTTTTCAAACGGGGTACTTGAGAAGATAAACCAAGTTCTGGTTGGTTGGGGACATTTGTAATCTGCAAAGTCCTGTGACCTGGGAACATTTTTGGTTGGATGGGAAGGAAGACTAGGTTGCGCCTTAACTGATGTAGGAAGAATGAAATTAGGCCTTCCAAATTTCTATCTACCTGCAGTGGGAAGGGATAAAGATTAGAAGAAACAGGCCAATAAGAAAAAGAGGTAATACCTGGATGCTTAATGAAGCCCAACACATGATTTGGGCTTGACAATCATTCTGACTATAGGAGATTTGCTGGGTATGATTGTTAACAATGGAGGCCAAGAAATCCATAAGAGAGATGAACAATGATTTGTAAATCATAGGCCCATAGATGTCATTTGAGAGGAGGATAAAGTTATTGAGATAATAGAAAGAAGCTCCAGGCCCAATAAGTTCAGTATGTCGTTGATGCCCTCGAGTGAAAATTGAGCCCAGATAGCTAGTTCTTTTGATAAGACCTAGAGTCTTACCATTTGGTATTAGAGCCATTCTCTTGGGAATTCGCTATCGCTATGTTCTTTTTTCTTGGCTACCACCACAAAAAGAAAAAGTTTATACCCTTAGCCAGAAATCGACAACAAAACCTAGGAACTACAAATTTACTTTCTTACACCATGTCTTAATTTTGCAAAATCTAAATTTAAAGTGTTTAAGACAAAAATGGAGAACAAGTGACAGGACACTTTAGAAGAATTTTAAAGGAAAATATCCTACTCCTACTACAATTGAGATAAATTAAGAGGATGTTTGGTTTAGGAGAATCAAAGAGGAGAATAGGTATGAATAGTAATGACACCCATTGTTGATGTTTCAAAAATAATTATTATTATCATTCAATCGGAATGAAAATAATTACTTGGAGTCTCTATGATTCTCTCAAAATACTACTCTATCAAATTAATTAACCCCTTTTGGGGAGAATGATATCCATTCTATTACTAAACCAAACATGTTATGGGAATTATGAAAACCCATACTCATAGTGGGAGTTAATGATATCAATAGTAATAGTGATTGAGAAATTTAAACAAAACAGCTCCTAAATATTATTTTGTTAGGTTCAAAAAAAATATTATTTTGTTCCTAACTATGACTAGAACAAGCTAATTATTCTTATCTAAGACTAATCAAAATAAAATCCCCAAGATTAAAGAATACTAAGGAAACAAATTTTGAGACAAAAATAGTGCATTATGGGCATGTGAGTAGCCCAAATGTAACACTTTAAAAGCGTGAGACTTACGGGGAAAAAAAAAACCCTCAAATGCAAGGGACCAAAACATCATTTTAAAAATGAGTGATTAAAAAGGTATAAAATTCAAATGATGAGTATTCTTTTCGGCAATTTTCCCAAAATTCTATGCAAAGACGGTTTTTTTTTTAATGCAATAGTACTAGATAAGTAGTTAGTCTGGTTTTATCATAAAAAAACTAGTAATCTGGCAAAATGGTATCAAATTTTTGGTAATTAAACTAAACAGGGGAAGCAAAGTAGAAACAAAATTTTAACCTTTTTGACCAAATAAAAAGTCAAAACAGCATAACTTTGCTTAGTTCAATGTATAATTTTTTGGTTCATTGAGGAACAAAAGAACTGCTCCAATAAGTGACACAGAATATAAAGCCTTGAAGGGCAAATTTGGTATAATAGCATAATTTCTTGGAGCAGTTTGTCAAAGTATGAGTACTAATTTTTCCTTTACAAAATTTTTAAGAGTCACAGTGTCATATTTCATTGACAATATCTATAGTACTAGGCACATAGGTACTTGAGTTTGTAATCACAACATGTCTATTCTAAAATCTATACATCAGTTCATTCCACCAAATTCTACATTTGTTTTATTTTCCTAATATATGAGTTGTTAGTCTAACTTAACTTACATTTGTTTGCATTGGCCTATGAACTGTGAAGCATTCCTTACGGATATGTATAGAAGGAAATAGAATAAAACTTGTTATTAGTTTAAAAATTTTTGGACTAAAATTACACAATTGGATTAGAAAGATTACACAATATTTTTCTCATTTATGTTGAAAAACAGTTGGAATCAAATGCATAAATCTACACATATTATTTAAACAAAAAAAAAAAAGAAACTCAATTGTGTCGACCATCTTTCAATTTGATGTTGCCTGCTGCTATACATCTTCATTTTCACCAGACATTACCTCCAAAGACTTGCCCTTTGATTAGGGCACTAAGAAAGTGAAAAGTGCACCGAAAAGGTTGAAAGCTGCCAAAACAATGAGTGAGTTCCTCATTCTAATACCCGGCAGATATCTAGGATCCGTCGTGGCCTTGTCCTTGTTTTGAGACAAATACAAGAATCCAAATGCCCCAACAATTGCGCCTGATTTCCCAGATGCAGCTGATACGCCATGGCACGTTGCTAGTAGCCTAGCTGGAAAGATCTAAGATGGCACAACAAACGTTGTAGCGTTAGGTCCACAATTTGCAAAGAAGAAGGTTAAAGCGTACAGCACCACAAAGCCAACATGATTTGCTGGTTGTCCAGTGGCTATAAGGGATGGCAAGAGCAAACATAAAGATTGTCATCATGGAGAAGCCCATCAGCTGAATCTTGAACCTTCCCAACTTGTCAATTAAAAGAACAGTGGCCCAATATCCTGGAACCGTAACAAAAAGAGCAATAAGTGTTTGTGCCCTAGCGATCTTGAAGACTTCCTCAATGGCATTCATGTCCTTTGCTAAAGGAAGCCATCCGATTGAGCTAAAGATGTCCTTCTGGAATAGATTTCGACTGTAAAATGCAATGTCAAGGAAGAACCATGTAGTTGTTATTCCAAGCAAGTGAAGCCCATGGCGACGAATAAAATCCTTTGTGAATAAACCAAATGCACTTCCAGTTTCAGAACCTTGAGTTTTCTCCACCACGGTTGCCTCTTGTGTCACGCCTCGTGCTCGGGACATAACACCGCCGTGACCAGGCTAAACTGAGTCACAAGGCTCAAATAATCAAAGCATCTAACTTACACATCTCAAATATTACATATACCAAGCCATTAACAATATGCCAAGTCAAATGATAGCATTAGGTACAAGTACATTGTCATCCAATACCATAGCATTTAATACTTCAGATACACAGTTCTAGATGCCTATTACAATCACTAGAGTTTTTACCTTACTTAACATAGTACAAACATAGTCTAAATAACATAATAACATACTACGAAATCTCTCTAGCATACAATTGTCTAATCACCTTGAATACACCAACTGCTAGTACACCCCTTCTCTACAAATCACCTGTCACTGCATAATCAAAAAGACAGGGGTGAGTGACAAAATCACTCAGTAAGCGGCAAAAGCATCACCTTGTGGCTTGAATGTGTCATACATATAGCTAAGTTCAAAACACATAGTTAATAGCCCATATAAGTGCGAAAGAGCTAAACAATGCACAATTAATCACAAATCCAATATCAGAGATCAAAACTGGACAATGCACTCAAACAAAGCATCATTGCACTCAAACAAAGGCTCAATTCATTCAAACAAGGTCCTGGATATCCAGTCATTCACTGTATCCCGATTGCCCGGTCATACTGACTTTTACCCAGTCAGCTCGGTCAGACTGGCTTTAACTAGGTCAGCGCGGTTAGACTGATTTAACCCGATCAGTTCGGTCAGACTGACTTTACCTGGTCAGTTCGGTCTTACTGACTATCACCCGGTCAGTTCGGTCACTCATATAACATTATACATGTACATATTCACTTCATTGTTCAAATAATTCATTTATATCTTCTATTGTCAAATCAAAGTAAAAGAAAACATAATCACAATCAAGCCATTTAATATAGCAAGTATAGTTTCAAAACAATTTTATTTTGACAATATCATTTTCCCAAAATTCAAGGGATACAAGTCCCACTTACCTCGATCCAAGCTATCTAAGGTAATCCGAGAAGGTAGGGTCGATGTCCTTAGTCTAAAACACAATAATAAACATTAAATTAATCACTATATCTATTGAGAAAATCGTATACGAAACTTATTCCTTGCAGCCTAGACGAAAATGGAACACAATACGCACTGCAGGTGATCTGCGAGTCGAGCACACCCAGCCATACTCGTGAATCCCAACGATTAGCCCTGCGGATCACCCCCAGAGAGCTGATCCGCGGGCTATCCTCGGCCAGACGTGGCTGAGGCTGGCCCTGGCCGAGCTGGACTGTTCTCGCAAGAGCCGTCCAAACAGACCCTTAGTTTATGCCTTTGTCCCAACAACTGTAGATTACTATTTGTGTTACACCTCATGCCCAGAGTATAACACCTGTCATATCAAGACTAAATTAAAACATAAGACTAGCAAAACAAAGAACATAATCTTCCCAAAATAACCATTTCATTAAACTTAATTCAAATACGATATCATGTGATACATTACAAAGATATTCTTAACCAAAATAATGAGTTCATCTTATACATTTCCACTAAGATTACAAAAATATTTCTAAGTGGACCAATCTATACAAAACTAAAAGTTTAGGTTCTCTGCTATGTATCAAATCTCTATCTTCAAAGACTAATACCATGAGTCAGTCCAATCTTCTTCAACAAAAACATCATCCTCTGCAATTGACAATAGAGAGGGTGAGCGATATCAATCTCTCAGTAAGTGGTAAGAGTATTTCCTGTGACTTAAGAGTGTTACTCTTATATATACATTTCAAATACAATGTCATTAACGAATATAGATACAAAGATAACATGGCCAAAAGCATACTTTCATCAAATACATACATTTCATTAAACGAACAAATGAGTTCAATCAAAGTGTTCTATTTGACATTGGATATCCAATTGTTAACTATTACCAGTTAGCATGGTCCCAAAACCACCAATAACCGGTTGGTATGACCCCAAAACTAGCTCTAAACGGTTAGTACGGTCCCAAAGTCATCAATCATATAATTAAGGAATTAGTCTCGTCAAAGGAGTACCACATTCAAGAACTCAATCGATTCAGTCATCAAATCATTCATTCACTTAGGCCACATATCACTTTTATAAGCAAATGCAAATAACCACGCTTAAGTCATACAAGTATATAACAAATGATCATTTCAAAACATTTCACATTCTTTAAAACTTATTTTCAAAAGGTCAAAGAGTACAATCTCCACTTACCTCGATCCAAGATAATTAAGATAATCCGAGAACGAACGATCAACATCTTCGCCTAAAATACGAGAATAAACATACAATTAACCACTAATTCTATTAAGAGGACTATATTCGAAACTTAATCTCTAAACCTAAGACGAAACTGAACAAAATGGACCTATTGTTATTGATCTGGGGGTGGAGCACATCCATCCGCACCCGCAGATCCTACAGCTTGACTCGTGGATCGCACTTCAAAGTCGATCCGCGGGCTCCCTCTTGTCAGTTGCTTCTACAGATGGCCCTAGCCAAGCCCATGGCTTGGCAGACAGACGCCAATTGCGGATAGCCCACATTGAGCTGTGGTCGCGGCTTGTCCACTCTCACTCGTGGCTCAACAATCAAAGAGTTGATGTGGATGAAGCCAAGCCTAGCCCTGGCCACGGACTCACCTCTTCAAACCCACGGCTCAACCACGAAAAAAGTTGCAAAACAACTTCCTCAAACACTTCAAGCTTCCACAACACCCCTAAATAAACATCACTCAAGGTTAAACATCACCCATAACCTAGGAAATAAACATTCTTACAGCTCAAACCTACTATATTGACACCATATAAACATATAATCCCAACTGCTTATCAAGCATCAAAGCAGAATCACCAACCAATCAACCCACACTTCATAATCACCTCATCATACACCTTCCCTAAGGCATACAAACACCTATTCATCCTATCTATGGACTTAATGCATACTCATTACTTCTAATCAAAGATCTAAGAGGGAATGGGAGAAATACCTTGAATTGGATGGTGGGTAACTCCTTCTAAGCCTTCACCAGCTTGCTTATCCTTGCAAGTCCACACATCCACCTTCTTCTTCAAAGAAATGGATCAATTAGGAAGATAGAAAGAGTAAAAAATTGGGAGAAAGAAAAGGAGAGGAAATGAAAATGGAGAAGAGAGAAAGAAATGCCTAAATCAATTAGGATACAGGTATTCCCAATTTGCATCAAAGCCCCTCATCTATCTACTATTAATTTTTTTTGCATTCCTCATTGGTCATTTACAAAAATGCCCTTTATGGGGGCCTTGGTATTAAAGTTTGTAGCACCACCTCTTGTATTTGCCTGCCACTTTTGCCATCGTTTACAAACTTACAAACCCATAAATAATCATTCACAAATAGGCACATCAAATTGAAATAGCAAGAGATCAAGAGACCATGACGGCTCAAGATTTAGTTTTGGATATTTAAATAGCAAGACCTAGCTTATTTTTGTGTTAATATTTGTGTTTGAATTCTTTATTTTATTTGTGTTACTGGTTGAATTTACGATTTTTAGTTTGTTCTCAATATCCAGTAGAGTAATTTTGTCAATTTTGATTGACTAGGAGAATGGTTTTGTGATGGTGATAGTACATCAATTAGTGGGTGCCTTCCATTGAAGAACTTTCAATCTCGTAATTTTTAGGTTAAAAAAATATTTTAGATCAAAAAATGGTGTATAGGCTTTTCTTGAATTAGATTGGATTTCAAATAGAAGAATTTGAAGGTGGTTGACAGTAGTCGAAGTTGAGGCACTAGCTTTGTTGCAGTCAAAGTTGAGCCACTAGCTTTTTGTCAAAGCCTTTGGGTTTTGAAGGAAGGATTGAGGGAAGGAAAAGATAAAGGGGATAGTGTGAATGGATATTTTGGTACTTTCATGGGCTGTTTTTGTCAAGGGTTAATTACATTTACAACCCTTGACCTTTAACCAAATTACGTATCGAATATTGAGATTTTGCTAAACTACATTCACCTCCTTATTCATACCAATGTTTAAGCCCACTTAACAGTGATCATAAAATGACAGAAGTACCCTCCAGATAAACAAAATTGAAAAGAAGATAACCTTTCTTCAATCTGATTTTGAGCATTTAGCAAAACTCCTTTTACAATGAAGAAAATAAACTCAAAAATAGACATTAAGCAAAAACAACCTTCAATCTGATTTTGAGCATTTAACAAAACTCCTTTTACAATGAAGAAAATAAACCCGAAATTAGACATTGAGCAAAAACAACCACTGTTCAATCCCAATTCCAGGTTAACTTCGATTTATTAGAAAAAAAAGTTGTTATCCATTTCCTCCTCAACTACTACCACCACCACCACCATCCCCCCCTTCCTAACTCTGCACATCCACCACCTTTGGTTTTCCATCATTGCCACCATTTTTCTCCTAATTTCCCATCTCTTACTCCCTTGCTATCATTACCTTTGATTCTCCACTAGCACTACCACCACTATAACCCAGCATGTGTAAAGAAGCAGATGCCCTAAACAAGAGACAGATGAAGGAATGGACGGCTGCTACATCCAATCAAGCGTGTGTAACGTTCTAGTAAAAAAACATAAACTTGTAGTAAACAAACATAACTTTTCAGAACATTGTATATGTTGAGTGCTTTTAACCATATGGACAACCCTCCAAAGGAAGCAGAAGAAGGAATGGACGTCTACTCATTGTCAATAAGGGAGGGGACGCAAGCATGTGTAACGTTCTAGTAAAAAAAAGTAAACTTACAGTGAACAAATGTAAATTTCTAGAATATTGTGTATGTTGAGTGATTTATCGATGGGGACAACCCTCCAAAGGAAGCGGACAAAAGAACGGACGTCTGCTCATTGTTAATAAGGTAGGGGATGCAAGCGTATGCAACATTCTAGTAAAAAAATGTAAATGTGTAGTGAACAATTGTAACTTTTCAGAACATTATGTATGTTGAGTGATTTTAACCATGTGGACGACCCTTAAAAGGAAGCGGATGAAGGAATAGACGTCCGCTCATTGTCAATAAGGTAGGGGATACATAATTCAAATTCAATGTCCATGAAACAGACACTTGAATCGCAACATTTTAAAGAAACAGACGTTCTGTATTTCACTTCATTTCGCCCCAAGATGTGTTATTCAACTTGGTTGCTTAAGCAAAAGTACTCTAAATCTGAATGGTTCACTAAATCAAAAATTCTCCTGATTGTAATTTTATATTAGTTAATCCCCCAATTTTATTTTATATCAGTTAATGGTTGCAGATCCACCCATTTTAGCTTTGAGTTTTCGATCTTGATCTTTGTCAACTTTTTTCAGTTGATGGACATCCGAATGCTATCTATAATTACTATCAAGCTATGCCTCTACAAATGATAGGTGATGATGGTTTCCCTATCTCTTACTTCCTTGCCGTCATTACCTTTTATTTTCCACCACTACCACCACCACTATCCCTTCTCTCTTGAGATATTTGTAAATGAAGAGACTGATTATTTTTTATGGATATTCAAACTACGCCACTACTAACGATGGTGATGACATGCTTTCAGGAAGAAAAAGTAGGGAAGAAGATAAAGAGGGCTAGGCTTATGAGGGTATTTTGGGACATTCATTGCCTATTTTTGGTTGACATCATCTAAATAAATGGTTAGATGTCTATTGACTAATGGTAAGGATGCATTTGTTATAATTTTGTAAATTTCAATATTCGTTTTGTAATTTTGTCAAATTACAGGGATTGATCGGTAATTTGGCTAAACCTCAGGAGAGGTAAATGTAATTAACCCTTTTGTTAATGTTAAGCGGTCAACACTTATTAAATAATGTTTGGGGTTTGGTTGTCATGAATTTGTGACATTGAAGGTTCGTTTTGTAGTTTTGCCAAAATTCAAGATCTAATTCATAATATGGTCGAACCTCAAGGGAGGTAAATGCAATTAACCCATATTTTTTATTTTTTTAATAAAAAAAGCAGAAGTTGCATTGATAATAAAGAAATAGTACACATATACAAAAGAAGGGGAATTGCACCTAAATATCATAAGGATCTAAAGGATCCAAACTGGGAAATTACTCTCCCACAAAATAACAGATTTAAGCTCACTAGCAAATTTAGCTATTCTACTTGCTTGGTCAATACTAGAACTATTCACTTCCAAGAATGAGCAAGACTGAAACAGTACGTTTATGTCTAACATATTTTCTATGATGGTTGCACAGTTGACATCATTGGAATTCTTTTGGAATAGTTTCTTGAACAGAAGTTTGTTACTTGAATTTAAACAAAAGACTAGCCTCTTTGTTTTGCTAAATTTAGTGCCAGTTTAATTGTGTTAGCTTCCTCCATTGATTGCTCCCATTCTCTTGACTCAGCTGTAGCCCATACCATCTTCGCCTTTCCCTCATGATCTTTTGCTAGAATGCTGTAACCTATTTTGGATTTGGTCCTATTGGGTTACACACTGATGCTGATTTCCATGCCACTGTATTGAGTATTTCTACCATCATTTCCTCTTCCAATTTGTATTGTTTCTCTCTTGCTCAAATTTGATGCATAATTGTTAGCTTGATCAAATTCCCACTACTCCTGTAAGGCTTTTTGGATTACCTTATGACTGCTCCTCTTTTTATTTTCAAATTTCCATCTATTCTTATTTTTCCAGATTTGCCAGAGTATATTCACTGTTAGATCGATGTGTTTCATTCCATCCTTCCTTTGTTTTTCCTTTATTAGCTTCCCCATCCAGTCCTAGATGCTGTGTTTGGTTTCTTCAATTCCATCCCATTGTATCGGTACTAGTTTCCAAATTTCTTGTGCAAGTCTGCACATTAGCAATGCATGTTCCACTATTTCTATCTTTTCCCCATAACAATTACAAATTTCCTCCCCTGTTTTTACTCTTTGCACTACTGCACTATTGACCGAAAAGATGTTATTTATAAATAGCTTCACATAAATTTTTTCAACTTATACTTAATTCTCATCTTCCAAACGAACCTCCAAATCTTCCTATCCCTTCATGCTGTGCTTGTTTGAAGATTGGTTTCATTCCTTATCACATCAATGTGTAGGCTGTGTAGGCTCCATTTTCATATCTTGCTTTGACTGTGTAGGCTCCATTTTCAGAATCTTTCCAATAGAACTTGTCCTTCCTTCCACTCCAGCTGGTTGGTATTCAAACTATTTTATTAATCTCTTCTTCAATAAATATCTCATCCAAGACCTCTTTATTGTGATAGAACCTATCCTTCCTCCCACTCTAGCTGATTGGTATTCGAATTATTTTATTAACATCCTCTTAAGTAAATGCAATTAACCCAAATAGTTAAGAATAAAAGGAGTCAGAGAGTTTTCTTAGTTTAGTCCTCCAGGGCTTTTTTTCCAACTAGTCCCTTCATCTTTTCGTATATTAAAATTTACTCCCCAAGTATATTCATAATTGGCTAATTTATAAGAGTCTTGTATTATTGCAGTAAGGGCACACAATAAAACACTAAAAAAAAGGCAAATCCACCATAAAAAGCTTTAGAGTTATTATCCAAACTCCTGAGTTACATACACCCTTCCAAATAAATGTATCCATTTTTGGAATAAAAGTGAAAATGGCTCCACTGAGTTTGCAAATACGGTAACGTCTCATGAACAGGGTTCAAAGTCTCAACGGAAAAATTGCCGTTTCGGCTATGTCATCATCGAAACAGAGGTTCTTGGTCCGAGACCATTTCAATGAGGCTCAGATACAGTAGACTTGCTACGAACTCAATTAGACTCAGTCAACTCAGACCAAGTTGTCTTCGAGTCAAAGAGTTTCAGCTGAGTCTACCACGTCAACCCGAGCCAAACAAACAAAAACCAAACCATAAAAAAGAAAAAAAAACAAAGATTCACAAGCTGATGGTGGACTAAAAGGTGGCGAGTATGGGGTGGTGTTTTCGCTGGTGGAGATCTTGCTGTTTTGGCTAGCAGTTGGGGCTGATTTGGTGGTTCTAAGTGGCTGATGGGGGGCTGATTTTGGTGGTTTAGGTAGCTCTCCTAGTGGTTTATGGCTGTGATTTGTGGGACTGTGATAGGGTGGCGGTTGAGGGTTGAGTATGGTAGCGGTAGTGACCTTTTTGGTGAGGAATGTGGTGGCGATTTGATTTGGGGGGTGTTGATTTGGGTGGTGGCAATTCGGGGATTGATGTTTGGGGAAGGAATGTGCATGGTTTTCGGCTATCAAACTCGTTTCTTTGCGTTTGTAAGTTGTAAATTGGTAATGGCAACATTATGTTGTATAGATCACCACACTGGGGAGTGTGCAATCCGTTAGGTATATTACAATCAATCAAATTTTAACTAATAAAGTTAATGTGACAAAAGAATATGGGTCCAATGTATTATCAATATCAACTGAAAAATCTTTTTGTTAAGTTGTCGCCCCGCAGTGGAGCTGTAAAATTTTCTCCTATGCTTATATGCGCACACACATGGTATGAATCTTTGTTGATAAAGTGCTCTCATATGAATTGATTTAATTTGAAGAACGTTCTTGTCCTCGTAAGATATTTAAATGGATATATGTTGCTGGATTTTCAATCCACTCTTTTAGCTTGGTATTATTTGATTATTTCTTTTCTTCATTGTATTCTCTCTCTCTTTTTATTCCGCTTAATTTCCAATCTTCCCCACCGCTGATATTTCCTAACTGACATTGGATTGATCAAATATATTAACGAGCTGTACAATGACCAAAACGCAAAAAAAAAAAAAAAAGGAAAGAAAATCGGGTTTCTAATCCCTTTCAGTCTCAACTTAGTAGTTGCAGAAATTTCCAAAAGATGACCAAACGTTGATGTGATTTGGACGGTAAATTCTACAATCCGGTAATTAGTCTTAAACGTTACCAACTAGGATTTTGATTCAGTGTACTTCTCCCATATATACTTGGCCTTTTTTCATTATTCAAATCCACATACTCTCTGCTTGTTTCTGACAAATAAAACAAGCCTTCAATACATTCGTCAAGCGCCCAATCATCGATCAGAAAAATGCAGATCTTCGTGAAGTCCCAAACCAGCAAGACCATTGTTCTCAAGGTTGAAAGTTGTGATGCTATCGACGTCGTCGAGGCCAAGATTCAACAAAAAGACGGAATTCCTCCTCACCACCAAAGGCTCGTCTTTGCGGGCAAACAACTTCTTGAAGAATGCACACTCGCTGATTACAACATTCAGGAGCATTCCACCCTAATGACAAGGACAAGATACACTGACAAGAGGGGAATTCCGTCAGATTCCATTGCATGATCAGAGGCAATACCCTCCGCGTCTACCACGTGATCTTCCAGCGAACAATCTGAAGGCGACCGCCATGAATTTTCGCCCAAAACTAATCCAAAGAAGTACCAGATTTTAATTTGTTATAATTAGTAGCTTCTTTTAGCTATTTGTACTGGTTCTTTCAGGATATTGTATCAGATGATTCTTCAGTTATTTTGTACGTTTTAAAACTCAAATTTAAGAATTTCTTTGGATGACTTTTTTTTTTTTTAAACAATTGTGATTATAGATAGAAGAAGCATAATCCATACTTTTGTATTATATTAATTGCATAAGATGTCCAGTGGCTTTTTCTATTATTATTGTCATTATTATTATTACTACTACTACCACCACCACTGTCGTCGCTAGCAGAATAAGATTAACAAATTGAGATGGTAATTCTTATTGCATAGCATTAAAGAATCCTTTTCCAGAGACTTCTGTTGTTCATAGTGTGTTCAATTCTAAAATATGTTGCGTCAATAATAGTTATCTATCATATTTTTAAATGTCATCAAATTATTGATGTGGAAAAATCTAAATACTGAATTTAAAGGTCCAAAGTTATCACAGAGCAATCAAAATATAGTTAAGAATAAAAGGGTCAAACAGTAATCAGTTTAGTCTTCCGGCCTTTTCTTCTAATTAGTCACTTCAGCTTTCCGAACATTAAAATTTAGTACCCAAGTATTTTCACAATTGACTAATTTACAAGAGTTTTCTATTATGTGCGGTAAAGGGCACACAAAAAGACACTGAAAAAAGAGTGAATCCACTGTAAAAACTTTGAAATTAATTACTAATCAACATTCTGAGTTTTTAAACACCCTTTTGAATAAATATCTTTTTTTGGAATAAAAGTGGGACAATGGATCAGTGGGCGGAGACGGCAGCCTCCTGATTAAGGACTCTACAAAGTAAGTTCGTCGGGCCTATCTTCAGATGCCATGAGAATCAAGTCATTAGAATGGTCATCAGGGTTACTTTGATAGCTTTGTGGCTGATTTCACCATGATGTTTGTTGGGACGGTTTTGCCACACGTAGTGGAACAAAAAGCTGCAAGGGAAGCTGCTGGATTTTGTTGGCGAATGTGACTGGTTAGGCTGCATTTTGTTATGGTGACCCGAAGAACAATATCTATGCTTTGTGTGGAAGGGATTAAGACCTGTCATTGGAAAATTTTTATATGAACTCACTTTACGACCTTACATGTAGATCTTATAATTTAAAATAAAACTACATAAATATCTTTATATTACTCTCTTACATTGACATGTATCAATGTATTTATATGATACTCTTCTAGACTATGATATCCACAAGTGAAGTAGTTGACTTGATCTACTTAATAATTTTTTCCTATCCTCAATTGGTAGTTTAGCGGACGAGATTCCTGAGATGCTAAGCTCTTGCTGGAATTTGTATTGCTTAACCACAAAAGCAAAAGAAGAGTTATCAAAAAAAAATTTGTCCACGTAAGATATTATATTTAAATTAGTGTGTTCTTTGATTTTTATTTGGTTATTTTTCTCTTACATGTTTCAGCATAAGGATTTTTTTTCCCATTCTCTTTTCAAATTCTGTTTATTTTTCACATTGACCCTTCTATTTTCCTTTCTTGATCTTTTTAAGTGATAGGCCCAAATCACTGTAACAATCTGACATAAATATATTGCCGAATGTGTTTTTACTTATAACTCAAATATCGTGTTTAGCATTAAAAATGAGAGATAATAAATTAAAGATCCAAATCACAGTAAGAAACATAACTCAACAACACAAACACTTCGAAAGTTAGACACTTACCTCACCTATAGAAATGCACCCATGTCCTATTTATAGGCACATTTGGAAGACTCTAGAGAAGGGGAACATTTCTAGAATCTTCTAGAATGAACCTATTTGTAGATGAGTGGAGAAGCATCCAAAAAGAACCTTCTAGAAACATAAGAATAGTTAAGATCTAATAGAGAGTAGTTGATGTAATTGTAACATTCTTTTTCTTCAAGTCATCGAAATAGGTAATAGATTGATCCATATGTCAACAGGTTGTAACAACAAAAAAATCTTTTCTTCGAGTTTCTAATCCCATTTAGTCTCAACTTTGTTGTTTACAGAAATTTCTAAAAGATAATCAAAAGTTGGCGTATTTGGACTGTGGATTCTGCTATTAGGAAATTCGCCCTAATGTGTTTAGGAAAACTCGTTGAAAGATTATATTGACATATTTTGCTTATTGCTTTAAAATTGATTGAATTAAAATAAGTTAAATTAATTAGTTTATCATTCTAAAATTGTATTGATTCTAAATCAACCAAGCAACTCCTAATTCCATATTGCTATGTGTGAATCTGAACAATCCTAATTAACTCTAGACTAGCGATTTGGGAATGATGAAATTGTGAACTGGCGACATCCCTTCCAATGAGTAATCCAACACAATTTCGCTGAATTAGGAATCTATTTCCATTTTCTTTTTTGGATGCAAATTAGGAATCCATGTCTATTGTTAATAAAATAATTTGAAACAAATATATTGGTCTTTCTTTCTGTTTGTGAACGTTTAAAATTTTAATTCGGTTAAATTAAGTGTACATAATGAAATTTAAAATCTTAACTTTATTTTCCAGCTTTCCAATTTTAGCAAGCTTAATTTTTCTTAGTTTATTCCCACATTTTTTTAATATTTTTTTATTTATTTCTACCTACATTTCTAAGGAAATAAAAAAAAAACTCATTTTCTTATATCTTTCTCTTTTTCTCTTTTCCGAATACACAACGCTGATGATTCTTAACGTTTAGGAGTCCGTACCTACAGGTTTTCACATTCTACCTTTTATCTACACTACCGTATCATTGCCCAAATTCAAGGAAAGTGAAACTAGACTTCTGAAGGAAAAGCTTCTTATTGATGCAGATTTTAAAAAAGCTATCTAGATACAATCTTCTGTAAAATGTAATATTATGATAAAAGTTAAGGGAAATTAACCAATTTGGTCCCTTACATTTAAAAAGAAAAAATTCAGATGAAAGACCTGAAATTGATTATGTAGGAGATGAAAGTTTTGACAAAAATTTGGACCAAATTTGATTATTACATTTAAAAAAACTTCATTCCGTACACAAAAATTTTGCAAACCAAAGGATGATGCTGATGGCAGTTTTGTTGGGTTGGGGTTTGTGGTGTCAAACTCTAGGAGATGAAAGACCAACAAGCCAGTGTAATGAGGTTGAAGGTGATGACAATCCTTCAATACAACTTTTCAGATCAACAAGAAATGGTAGCCAAATCTCAAATATCCAAATGCAACAGTAACAAAAGATAATGGAGTAGTTGCACAATCCAACTATGAGGATATAGCACAAAGCACTGAGTAAAATAAGAGATTTAAGCACTCAAGTAAAATGAGACTTTGGATCTTATCCCAAAACAAAGAGATGTTAAATCTATCTCTTGGAAATCGATCTACAAGGCTAAATCTCACTTAGATGGTTCAGTTAAGAGATGCCAGTTGTGTCTTATGGCTTGCAGGTATCCTCAAAAGTATGGGTTAGATTGATATTTAGTACGGTAACAAAGTTGGCGACAGTTCAAGTTCTATTTGTACTTGAAGTTAAAATGTCAATGAAAGCATTGGCAGGTGGATGTCAAAAATGCTATCTTGCATGGTAAACTAGATAGGAAAATTTACATGAATCAACTATATGATTTGAAAATACGACTTGACTAGATTATTGCACGTGAATTGCAAAAGTTTTTATATGGAGTAATGAAGTCATCAAGAACATGATATATTAAGATAGCTGATGTTTTGCTCTCAAGTGAACATCTCACGGCACTTGTAAGTCCCAGCCTATTTCTAAAAGCTAGTTGGGGAAGATTAGCTATTGTTCTTATGAATGTTATTGAGTTGATTATTACAGGTGATGATAAAAATGAGATTCTATGAGCCAAAGTTAAAGTACTTTCTTGGTCTTGAAATTGATATGACCAATGAATGATTATTTCTGTGCTAGGAGAAGCATACTAAAGATCTTTTGGAGAAACTTGGGATACTCGAGTGTAAGCAAATCCCAACTCCTATAGAGGTCAATGCCAGATATTGCTAAAGATCTAGATGATGCAACCATGTATAGATAATTGGTAAGTACTTTAATCTATTTTATTTTGACTAGGACTAACATATCCTAAGTAGTTGAGGTCGTGAGTAGATTTATACAGAATCCAAAAAAGCCATATCTAGAAGTTGCACTAGATGATGCAACCATGTATAGATAATTGGTAAGCAGCTTAATTTGTTTTATTTTGACCATAACTAGCATATCCAAAGTGGTTGAGGTCGTGAGTAGATTTATACAGAATCCCAAAAAGCCATATCTAGAAGTTGCACGTCAGATTTTGAGATTCGTCAAAGGAACCATTTATTATGGTTTTCTTGGCTCTAAGGTACTGTGATGCAAACTATGTCAGTATTCATGACACATGAAGGTCAATCGTAGGTTGTGTTCGGTCTTGGATTGCCATCTATTTCTTGGTGTATTAAGAGAAAACAAATGCTACCATTGTTAAATAGAAAAGCTGAGTATAGAGCAGCATTTTAGCAACACAGGCTAGCACATGGTTGGATAACTTATAAGGGATTTATGCCAACTGTAACAATCAATAGATTACTCAGTTCAACTGTATTGTGACAAGAAGTTGGTCATACTCTTGACTGAGAATCAACTTTTCATACAAGGACAAAGCATCTTGAAGTACACTATCACTTTGTGAGAGAGAAGGCATTGTGAGGTGAAGTTGATTTAAATCATGTAAACACAGATGACCAATGTATCTATTCATAAAGAATTTGAGCCTCTCTAAATTTACAAAATTTTGAGAATTGCACAATATAACTACAAGTCACTATTAAGAGGGAAAAGCATTGTCTTTATTAAGGCAAATGCACTTATTTGCATTTATTGTTTTCATTAGCAAAATTGATAGTAAGTTTTGGTGATTATGACTGTAAATTTTGACCAAATTTTGAAGCTGATTCACTCTAAATTTGAATCCAGAAATTAGCTCATTTTTACAAAGAAAAATAAATTTATAAACCATTTTAATGTTCAGTTTCCAATTCGCAGTAGAAGTCTAGCAAGCTACCCCAATATAAATATCTGTGTTTCTTTCGCTGTTATGTGTCAGAACTTACAAAAGATAGCAAAGAATAAGCGAGTTCCAGAATCAGTGAGCTTTTGATGTGTAATTTTGAGACTCAATTAGATGAGTTATAGAATTAGTATATGGTACTGTGTGTTCCTTGATTTTTTTTTGTGTTCTTTAACAAACGATCATTCTGTTATCAATAAAATAGTGTAGTAAATTATTTTTACCTCTCTAATTTGTAGATTAATCCATCACAGAAAGTGGATCTATCCTACCTCATCTCTAGTACAAGCATTAACTTCTCAATATAGTCAATTCTGCCCAGCACGTGATGACAGTTCGAAGAGTTATGCACAATTTGATCTCTACGAATGCTCCCCAGCACGCATATTTGTTGCAACTTTGTTTAATGCCAGACAAGCACAAATGCTGACATTTAAAACGTCGCCAATATTTTTTTTTTTGAGAGCAAAAAACGTCACCAGTACTTTAATCATTGTTATACTAACTATTTTAAACCAAATACCGTAAACTTAGTACCTTGATTTTTGAGATGGATTATTAGTTTGCTTGTACAGCAATTGCAAAGCATTACAACAGTATGATCCAATATGTGTTTGTATAACGTTAATAAAAGAGAACAAAATAAATTCCCCTTCAATGATTATAAGAAAATTTTAAGCAATCAGGAAAAATTCAATAATGGAGGGAAAAAAATAAATAAATCTAGTGACAAAATTGTAACAGAATCAGCATAAAGTTCAGAGACATCATAGTTTCCATCCCTAAAGTTTAGATGAAAGCAATTTAGTATTAAATGTTGTAATTTATTTTGTACATTTATACATATTGACCAATTTTGTTAAAATCTTATCAAAATCTAACCATGTGATACTCACTACCAATGACCAAATTTTCAAAAAAAAAAAAATATGCAAAATAAAAAAGTTAATTATCATAATTGTAATTAAAGGCACACGAATGCACTATTCAGATGGATTTTTTTTTTCAGTTTTATCTGCTTTATGTGTGAACTCAAATTAATGCTTCTAATTACGAATTATGACAATTTGAATTTTTTCCTTTTTTCTTTTTTTTTTGTAAATTTTAGTTGCTAGTGTATCATGTGACTGGATTCCTATAAGAATGTGACTAAATCGTCAATAGGACTAAATATGCTAAAAAATTACAACATTTGGTACTTAGATTTGTTTTCATCCAAACTTTAAAGGTCAAAATTATTGATGGCTCAAACATTTAGTACCAAAATTACAATTTTATCTTAATCATTTGCATCTTAAGTGATATCTATGCCGGTGCTTGAGTTTTCTCACCAAAGATGTACTCACATATGACTTTTCGGTAAATGATTCAAATAATGGCTTATTTTTTGCTCATCATCATATTTCGTTTCTCAACTTTCTAAGAATATTATCAAGCATCTAAAAACTTATAAAATTTTATTCTAAACAGACCTTTCAGCCAAATGGGTAATTGGTAATTTTATGTTATCCCCTAAAAGTTGGTTAAATGTCTATTTCCCGTAATAAGTTCACATTAAGGCATGTTAGCCTTTTTGAATAGTTTTAGAAGAATACTTTAATTGTTAACAACAACAAATAATAATACATAATATTATTTTATTCTATATTTTATTGAATTTATTTATTAATATTAGTATTCCCTTTTAAAAGTGTTATTATCTCCCTAAACTTCTCAATTTATTTTTAATCGGTTCCTAAAGCCAAAAAAAAGTAGCATAATTCTTTATTTTGCCTCACTTACGACTTAATTTAGTGTCAAAATGCCAATAATTAGGTAAAATTTTAAAATTTTGCGATTCTAGATACTAAAAATGGAAGATTCACATAATTAGTAAGAATGAAAATAAGTGAGAATGGGGTAGAATAGAATGACCTTTCCAACTTATCCATTGCATTCTCATATTTGGTATAGACATCTTAAGTTGGAAAGGCTTTTCACACAGGGATGCCCATTTCTACATTTTTCTGGAAACCCATTTCTCAGTGAATTCTAGAGAAAGACTATTCCAATTTCATCTTGGAAAGGCTTAAAATATAGGAGTCAATTCTATCCTCACGCATGTTTTTTTAATTCTTTTTTACCCAAAATACATTCACTAATTTTTTATATTTAAAATTTTTAAAAAATATTAGGCTTTTTTTATAATTTTAACTAATAATTTTTTATGATTTTTAAATCACAATCATTTTAATATGTACTTAGAATTTTTTTTCTTTTTGCCATAAAAATGTTTAATATATTATTTTTAACTTTATGGAAATGCGTAAAAACAAAACTTCCTATTTTCATTATTAATTTTTTCACATTCTTAATTATAATGCTAAAAATTATTAAATTTTAAACTAATGAAAGAGTATAATTAATTTAATTTTAACAAGAATATTTTGAATTTTAAATTAAAAATGTTAAAATCTTTTGTAGGCTTAGAATCACAAACAAACAAAATACAAATATGATATATTCTAGTTAAGAGAAGTAAGGGCAATTAAGTCACATTAGTACATATTTTATTCCATTCTAAAACCTAAATGTGATCATACCAAATATTAGAAAATGAATAGGCATTCTATTCTGACTTGAGCTACCAAACAATGAAGTGAAAATTTTTTTTCAATCCATTTAGAGTAGAAAAGGCCTTTTATTCTGTCCATTCCCGTGTACTAAACGTGGGGTTAATGTGAAAAGGTTAAAAGCATGGGTAATGGCAACATTATGTTGTATAGATAACCATACAGGGGAGTTTGCAGTTCGTTAGGTATATTACAATCAATCAAGTTTTAACTAATAAAGTTAATGTGACAAAAGAACATGGGTCCAATGTATTATCAATAAAGTTAATGTGACAAAAGAATATGGGTCCTCGTAAGATATTTAAGTGGATATCTTCCTGGATTTTCAATCCACTCTTTTAGCTTACGTTCTGTATTATTTGAGTATTTCTTTTCTTTATTATATTCTCTCTCTCTTTTTATTCCGCATAATTTCCAATCTTCCCCACCACTGATATTTCCTAACTGACATTGGATTGATCAAATATATTAACGAGCTGTACAATAACCAAAACACAAAAAAAAAAAAGGAAAGAAAATCGAGTTTCTAATCTCTTTCAGTCTCAACTTAGTAGTTGCAGAAATTTCCAAAAGATGACCAAAAGTTGATGCGATTTGGACAGTAAATTCTACAATCCGGTAATTAGTTTTCAACGTTACTAACTAGGATTTTGATTCAGTGTATTTCTCCTATATATACTTGGCCTTTTTTTCATTATTCAAATCCACATACTCTCTGCCTGTTTCTGACAAATAAAACAAGCCTTCAATACATTCGTCAAGCACATCTTTATTCCAGTCATCTTTCGTACATTACATCAATCAGAAAAATGCAGATCTTCGTGAAGTCCCAAACCAGCAAGACCATTGTTCTCGAGGTTGAAAGTTGTGATGCTATCGACGTCGTCAAGGCCAAGATTCAACAAAAAGACGGAATTCCTCCTCACCACCAAAGCCTCGTCTTCGCGGGCAAACAACTTCTTGAAGAATACACACTCGCTGATTACAACATTCAGGAGCATTCCACCCTAATGACAAGGCCAAGATACACTGACAAGAGGGGAATTCCGTCAGATTCCATTGCATGATCAGAGGCAATAACCCTCCGCCTCTACCACGTGATCTTCCAGTGAACAATCTGAAGGCGACCGCCATGAATTTTCGCCCAAAAATAATACACAGAAGTACCAGATTTTAATTTGTTATAATTGGTAGTTTCTTTTAGCTATTTATACTCGTTCTTTCAGGATATTATATCAGATGATTCTTCAGTTATTTTGTATGTTTTAAAACTCAAATTTAAGAATTTCTTTGAATGACTTTTTTTTTTTAAGCAATTGTGATTATCGATAGAAGAAGCATAATCCATACTTTTGTAGTATATTAATTGCATAAGATGTCCAGTGGCTTTTTCTATTATTATTATCGTTATTATTATTACTACTACTACCACCACCACTGTCGTCACTATTAGAATAAGATTAACAAATTGAGATGGTAATTCTTATTGCATAGCATTAAAGAATCCTTTTCCAGAGACTTCTGTTGTTCATAGTGTGTTCAATTCTAAAATATGTTGCGTCAATAATAGTTATCTATCATATTTTTAAATGTTATCAAATTATTGATGTGGAAAGATCTAAATACTGAATTTAAAGGTCCAAAGTTATCACAGAGCAATCAAAATACAATTAAGAATAAAAGGGTCAAACAGTAATCAGTTTAGTCTTCCGGGCTTTTCTTCTAATTAGTCCCTTCAGCTTTCAGAACATTAAAATTTAGTCCCCAAGTATTTTCACAATTGGCTAATTTATAAGAGTTTTCTATTATGTGCAGTAAAGGGCACACAAAAAGACACTGAAAAAAGAGTGAATCCACTGTAAAAACTTTGAAATTAATTATTTTTTAATTACTAATCAACATTCTGAGTTTATAAACACCCTTTTGAATAAATATCCTTTTTTTGGAATAAAAGTGGGACAATGGGCCAGTCTGAGTGGGCAGAGATGGCAGCCTCCTGAATAAGGACTCTATAAAGTAAGTTCGTCGGCCCTATCTTCGGAGAATCAAGTTATTCGAATGGTCATCAGGGTTACTTTGATGGCTTTGTGGCTGATTTCACCATGATGTTTGTGTTGGGATGGTTTTGCCCCACGTAAGTGGAACAAAAAGCCGCAAGGGAAGCTGCAGGATTTTGTTTGCGAATGTAACTGGTTAGGCTGCATTTTGGAATGGTGACCCGAAGAACACTATCTATGCTTTTTGTGGAAGGGATTAAGAGCTGTCCTTGAAAATTTTTTACATGAACTCGTTCTACGACCTCAAATGTAGACTTTGGAATTTAAAATAAAATCATATAGACATTTTTACATCACTTTTTTTACATTGACATGCATCAATGTGCTTATGTGACACTCTTTTAGATCATGAACTCCACAAGTAGTGTCATCGACTCAGTCCACCTCAGAATTTTTCCGTATCCTTAATTGGTAACCTAAGAATTTTTCCCTATCCTCAATTGGTAGTTTAGCGGACGAGAATACTAAGATGCTAAGCTCTTTTTGGAATTTGTATTGCTTACCCAGAAAAGCAAAAGAACAGTTATCAAAAACTTTCTTGTCCATGTAAGATATTTAATATTTAAATTAATCTATTTTTTTATTTTTATTTGATTATTTTTCTCTTACAAGTTTTAGCATAAGGATGTTTTTTTCCCATTCACGTTTCGTATTCTATTTATTTTTCACATTTACCCTTATATTTTCCTTTCTTGATTTTTTAAAGTGGTCGGCCCAAAATAGTGTATCAATCTTACATAAATATATCACCAAATGTGTTTTACTTATAACTCAAATATCATGTTTAACGTTAAAAATGCGAGACAAAAAATTAAAGATCCAAATCATAGTATGAAACACAACTCAATAACACAAACACTTTGAAAATTAGAAACTGAGAACGAATAGAGGGTCGAGCGATTAGCACTCTATGACTCCACCTTAGAGATTGAGAGTTCGAATCTCATCAACACTAAATTCCCCCCCCCCCCCCCCTCCATTGTAACAGTGTAGAATTTATCCAAAAAAAAAAAAAATAGAAACTTGCCTCACCTGTACAAATGGACGCATGTCCTATATATAGGCACATTCGGAAGACTCTAGAGAAGGGGAAAACATTTCTAGAATCTTCTAGAACGAACCTATTTGTAGATGAGTGGAGAAGCATCTAGAAAGAGCCTTCTAGAAACATAAGACTAGTTAAGATCTAATGAGAACATGTTAGATGACATAGAGTTGTTGGTGTAATTCTAACATTCTTTTTCTTCAAGTCATCGAAATAGATAATGGATTGATCAATATGTTAACAAGTTGCAACAACAAAAAATCTTTTCTTCGAGTTTCTAATCCCATTCAGTCTCAATTTTGTTGTTTACAGAAATTTCCAAAAGATAATCAAAAGTTGGTGGATTTGGACAGTGGATTCTGCTATTAGGAAATTCGGCCTAATGTGTTTAGAAAAACGCGTTAAAAGATTAGATTAACGTATTTTGTTTATTATTTTGAAATTGATTGAATTAAAATAAGTTAAATTAACTAGTTTATCATTCTGAAATTGCTATTGATTCTAAATCAACCAAGCAACTCCTAATTCCATATTGTTATGTGTGAATCTGAACAATCCTCATTAACTCTAAACTACAGATTTGGGAATAACGAAATTGTGAACTGGCGACATCCTTACCAATGAGTTATCCAACAAAATTTCCCTTAATTAGGAATCTATTTCCATTTTATTTTTTGGATGCAAATTAGGAATCCATGTCCATTGTTAATAAAAGAATTTGAAACAAATATATTGGTCTTTCTTTCTACTTGTGAATGTTTTAAAATTTTAATGAAACTTAGAATCTTAACTTTATTTTCCAGCTTTCCAATTTTAGCAAGCTTAATTTTCTTATTTTATTCCCACATTTTTTAACATCTTTTATTTATTTCTACATACGTTTCTGAAAAAAAAAACTCATTTTCTTATATCTGTCTTTTTCTCTTTTCCGAATGTACAATGCTGATGATTCTTAACGTTTAGGAGTCCGTACCTATAGGTTTTTTATATTCTATTTTTTATCTGCACTACCCTATCATTGCCAATAAATTCAAGGAAAGTGAAACAAGACTTCTGAAGGACAAACTTCTTATTGATACAGATTTTAAAAAATCTATCTAGGTACAATCTTCTGTAAAATGTAATACTATAATAAAAGTTAAGGGAAATTAACCAATTTGGTCCCTTACATTTAAAAAAAAAATTACTCTCTCATATTCAAAATTAGCCAAAATAATCCCTTAGATATAAGAAGTGTGCCCAATTGATCCTAAAGACATTTTCGCCCAATTTTCCAGCAAATTTAGGGCAAAAAATGGAAGTGCACTTTTTATGTAATGTAATGAGAAATATTTAATTGTATCCAAACTAAAAAGGTCCTTTATTATTGCATATATTTGTTATTGGAAATATGCAGTTGAATTCTATGTTATTTGTGTCATTAAAACTATGAAAGAATTGTAACTTTTGGTCAATTAAAACAAAGTGTGTTTTTATTTTTGCCCCTGAATTTGCTGAAAAATTGATAGTGAGAATGAACTTTCGGACCAATTGGACACAAGTTTTATGTTTGAGGGACTATTTTGAACTTATTTGGCTGATTTTAAATATGAAGGACTAGATTTTTTTTAAAAAATATGATAGTCCAAATTGGCAAATCGCCCGAAAGTGAATTACATGTTTTATACTTTTAGGAAAAAAAAGTGAAGCTTCTATATAGTAAATCTATATAGTGACCCAAGTGAAGTTTTCAATGTTTTCTCTGCACTGTATCTAATATACACAAAAAAAAAAAAGATTACTTTAATAGCCATTTATGTGACTTACAAAATATGTTGAAAGATTTGATTAAAGGATCAAAATCCACCTTGCACTCTCTCACTTTCTAATTTATACCAGATTCTCACTTTGCATCATCAATTTTAATTTTAGGCAGACTGCACCCTAAACTATCCAAAACATTCCATTTAATTCTAATTGTTAATAACATCAACCAAACTAATGGAACCTAAGCACATGCATGCAATGTTCATTTAAGTACAATCGTTAACAACGTCAAGTTTGAACATATTGCATTCTAAAATTGTCCAAAACATTCCATTAAATCTAATTGTTGCATGCAGGTGCCTAAGTTCTATTAGTTTGATTGATACTGTCAACAATTAGACTAAAATAAAATATTTTGGACAATTCAAGGTGTAGTTGGTCCAAAATTGAATTTTAAAGTGCAAAGTGAAAATCAGTTATAAATTGGGGGTACAAAGTGGATTTTGGCCTTGATTAAAATAATTTTGTATTATCTACTTTATAATTTCAAAACAGATAGAAATTCCAAAACCAAGCAACTCCTAAATCAATATTGGTATGTCTGTTTGAATCTGGACAACACCCAATCAACTGTAAGTAGCAAGTTAGAGGACGATTTGAAAAAGGCATTGTGGGCTGGCGGATCCATGTCAAGGAGTCATACAAGTTAAGCGTATATCCTTTTTTTTTTTTTTCAAAACGTAATTTCTCATCAAGCTAATCTACATTTTTTTTCTTTTTTTTTTTTTAGGGTCAAAGATATCTATAAATTTTTTGGTCACAAGATATCTACTAAATTTCACAATCCAGCTATTCTGACTTTATGTTGTTAAATAGTTAAACCAAAGTAAATTAAAAGACTTGAATTTTTTAGCGTTCCAGTATTAGGAGGTTTAGTTTCTTTCTTTTATTTCCTCATTTGTTAAATCTCTTATTAGCAACTTCTTTCACAATTTATACTATATTTATCAAGGGAAAAAAAATCATTTCCTTATATCTTTCTTTTATTCTTCTTTCCAAATATACATCGCTGACGATTCTTAACCATAATAAATTCAATGTCGATGAATTCAAGGGAAGCGAAACAAGATCCACCATAACCTAATTTCTAAAAGTCGTCAAAGATTATTAGAACAGCCGCGGCCATGGACAAAATATTCACTATGGATCTTCAGAAATATTTGGCTACCACGGAGAAGGCTCTTCCCCTCATGTAACTTCTTACGCCAATATTTTTTTTTTTTTTGCTATTGATGTATGTTATGGACTTCTATCAATGTACAATCTACGTTTGGTTTTTCTTTTTTCTTTTTCCTTTTTTTTTTTGTGGTTAGGGGGCTGTCAAAATACTATGGTGGAAAGTCCAAATCGTTCGAGGACTTGTCCAAAGTGCAAAATGTCCAAGATTTGCAGAAGAAGGAACATATAATTAATAGGCAAAGAAGTCTGCAGATTAAATTGCGAAGGCTGAACAAGAAGAGAAAATTTCCGATGTCCAGCATGCTAATGAATGTAGAGGAGGAAAGTGAAGAGGAAGATGAAGATCTGTTCAAAGATGTTGAATATTCTCGCAAGAAGTATAAAAGGAGTTTCTCCACAAGTGATCTTAGGAACTACTAAAAGTGATTATGTGCTTAGATGGATATAGGGACAAAGAACTGCTTTTTAATATTTTGCATAATTTAAGTAGATTCATGCTTCTAAAAGAAATTAGCCGTTGATATCATATTGAAAGATAATTATATTTATTAATTCAATCAACTTGCTTGCTTTTTCATCTATTTCGTAAAATTTGTTTTGTTTAACAAATTTTGTAGTATAGCAAAAAAAAACGAACATATTCAGTTTGATAAAAAAAAAAAAGGAACATATTCAGTCTGATTTGATGTTGTAAACTAAACATTTGACTTTGTAGGACCCTTAAAAGCTCGAAATTTTGTGCTACAGTAGGAAATTGATCAATTCAATCTTTGGATATATGTAATAGACAAGGACTAATTTAGCCTGGCTTTTACTCTTCTTTTTTTAAATATATATTTAATATGTAAGGACATTTAGCATGAATTTTGATAAAATTTTACACCAAAATGTTAATTATGTGTGTTCAAAGAAATGTCTAGTTATTCTGCGGCAGTGATTAATTTAAGCCTCTTGTGTTTAAATTCTGAGTTTCAATTTTAGCGTGAATCATCGTGCTACTTCTTCGTTATTAATTTTCTACAGAACTTTCTTAATCAGTACTACAACATACATGCAGCGTTTGAAGTATTGATCACCCAACTTCTAGCAGTTGAAAAACCAAGAAAACGACTGATTCTTTCTGCACTCTCAAATTTTCCAGGGATTTTGGCATTTTACCTTAAACCTCAATTTGACATATTTTGCTTCCTAATCTTTTGATTCAACGGTTAACAGTGTTCACAAATGTAAGGAAAAAAATATATATATATACCTGAGAAACCTGTTTTCTCTTTGTAACCTCAAATTACAAGGTAAGTTTTGATTTAGATACTTTACTCGCTACGTGTTTTACATTTGATCACGAAAGTGAGAAAAATTTGTACCTTAGAAACCTCTTAGCCTCATAATTTGTCGATTCTCACATTAGAAGGTAAGTTTTGATTTAGATATACTCTATCCTCTATGTATTTTACATGTTGATTTAGATATACTCTTTGGTTCAATCGTTAAGTGAATATCTTTAAGAAGTTTGGTTATCAAATAGGTTTCTTGTAAGACCTAGCGAATAGTTAAATGAATATCCCTAAAAAGTTTAATTACCAAATAGGCTCGCTATTAGATTAGACCTAGGAAAGTCCACGATGGTAGTCTTCTTTTTCTGTTACCAATCAAGAGAAAACTGAGATCCTAATAAAAGTAATTCCAAGATATTCTTATCCTGAGATGAAAATTCCTATATAGAGTATCTTAACAATTCTATTTTAAATCACTAAGGAAAAACAAAAAAGACCTCATGATTCTATTAATAAAAAAATAACAATTTATAAAAAAATTTCGTTTCTAATTTAGTTAGATTTAAAAATTTTGAAGTAATTAATAGCATCACAAATGAGTATCAAGGTGGAAAAGTCATAGGATTTCATAATTCGGATAATGTTATATTTTGCCACTATTACTGTTATAAAAAATGGTAAGTTTGCACAAAGAAATGGTAAGTTTCAATAGAAAATTAATATTTTTTATGAAAATTTACCTTTTTTTAAAACTCTTATTCACCACAACATTTCCTTCATATTCGTACAAATTTTAAAATCGTTATTAGATTATTCCTTTGATAATCGCTAGATTTTTTTGAGATTTTAAAACAATTTTTTGAAGATAATCAATTTGCCTTTTTTTAAAACTCTTATTCACCACAACATTTCCTTCATAGTCGTACAAGTTTTAAAATCGTTATTAGATTGTTCCTTTGATAATTGCTAGATTTTAAGATAATAGAGATTTTAAAACAATTTTTTTGGATTCTTATCACTTTACACCCTTAAACTATACTCTAACTACTAATTTAGTTCATAACGTTAATTTTAGTAACTTAAGTCCTTGGAGTAACAATCAAACTGACAGTCATGTGAAAAAACATACTTAGATTCAATTTAATTATGAGGTTTTGATCACTTTATCCCCTAAAATTATACCCTAACAAATAGTTTAGTCCCTGATGTTAACTCTTAATCATTTAACTCTCTAGACTGGTGGTTAAACTAACGGTCATGTGAAAAGACACGTTAGATCCAATTTAATTACAAAGGAGCAAATATGCCCATGAAAATCTAAAAAAGAAATTTCATTTCTTTTAGAGAAGTGAAATTTCATTCATCTATGAAGTGGCAGGACAAAAATAAGTAAAAAGATACAAAAGAAAAGAAAAAATCGAATGATATAGCCACTTTTCTTGATAGTAATATTTTCTCAATAGCTTTTCTCCTATCATTAATTTATAAATTGATCCATCAGAAAAATATGCATTTTCTCATAATCTGAAAAATTATTAAAAGAAAAATATTATTGAGAAAAAAATTTTACTAACACAAAACTTGAGAAAGGTAGATCTTGTTATAGAGCAATCATAAATTTTTTTTCTAAGATTATCTTTGTGAAATGCAAACAGTCGATAAAATTTCAATATTGCGCAAAATAAAAAAGCCTATAAATAATTTAAAAAAATAGATGAGAGTAAAGCCTTCTATCCAGTTGTTTTATACTTAAAATATAAGGGGAGGTTATTTTCGTCACAAAATAGTCAACTATCTAATTTGACTTAATCAATGGACTTAAGTGACTAAAAATTAGCGTTAGGTACTAAACTGATAGTTAAAATATAGTTTGGGGGGTAAAGTTATAAAAACCCTTTTTTCTTATCAACTAATTGGTTAAAGTCATCTTGAGCTAAACTATGCAGCCATTGTGGGAACATAACACTACAAGTTATCCTCACTGGATAATGGTGCATGCGCTTCATAGCTTTGGTGACTCTGACAATTACCTCTTCTGCTCATATAAGTAAAATGAAATTGTTTGTAATTTTGTCAAAAACAAATTGTCATTTATAGAAAATTTACTGATATAAAGGGGAAAAAGAACAAAATTGGGCAAGATTTGTCGATTAAATGGACTTATTAACGTGATTTAAGATTGGACAAAAGCGAGATGTATAAAATAGTTTTGTTCCAGAAGTCGGAAATTGAAGTTTAAAACGAAATGTGATAATCAATCAAAAGTTTAAAAATGAAAAAATAATTAATCAGTGATAAAGTGATGCTCACGTGTTTTTCGTCGAATTTTCTGAACACCATGAATTATTAGACCAAAATGAGATGGAAAGAAAGGCTCATAAACTTCATATTTGCGATTGGAAAGTAGGTCAAGAGTGCAAAAGTTGTCCATATAATTTGTTTCCCACAGGCCAAAATCCTTCCAACATGAACCTCAAAGTACTTTTAAAAGACACTTTATAATGATATTGGAAGCAAAAAATTGACAAATGAATTTGCAGTTTGCGAGTTGACTTGAAGGAGAATGAGAGGAATTGTCTAGGCGGGGGTGGGTTGGCTAATGGCTGCTGATTGGAAGGGAAAAAAGGTCATAGTAAAGACGACCTAAATGGAAACCTAATGTGAGTTTCGTGTACATTGAAATTTGACTGGCAAAAGGGTGGAGATTTGGAGTTGATTCGAGATTTTAACTTTATATGGCAATTCTTTTCTTTTTTGAAAAAAACGTAAAGTTTAGATGATTATTGGAGATTTTAAAAATAATTTAGATGGTAAAATTTGTTTTTCCAAAGTATCGAATGAATGAATAGGAAGTTGACTTTTAGTAACTTAATGTAGTTATTGATGCCCTGGTAAAATACTTGGGCTTGATCAGCTTATTGTACGTGCCTCAGTATTGTATCATGGCGTGAGAGGCCATTAGGACTTCAATTTTTTCGTTTTGGATAAGAGTGTTTGTTTACATACATAGACATCATGAATTGGTTACCTAATGCTCCATAATATTAACGAACATCGGCATACAAACATGACTTTCATTTTTAACACACACACACGCATTGAGGGAACCCACAGTCCTTATTCGATGGTACGTATTAAGTAAACTCCCGTGCAATAATCTGTAAATCACACAGAGCGATAAGATGTATTAGGCAAGCTGTGACGAGCAAACGTCCCAAGCGAGGTTCGATCCTGGAGTAATAGGAAGGCATGACACCAACCCTACCACGCACAAAGGGTAAGACACAAGATGCACTAGGCAAGCCCATCAGCACGCACGGAGGGACAAGACACAAGGCGCACTAGGCAAACGTATGTGTGATAGGTAAATGTCTCAAGTGAGGGATGCACTAGGCAAGTCCTGTGCGACGAGCGAATGTTCTAAGTGAGGTTTGAACTTGAGGTAACAGGAAGGCATAACAGCAACTCTATCATGTCGGCCAACTCAAAAGACCCAATGTTTCTTATTTTATTTCAAAAAATGACAATTTTAGTTACCAAAGTGTAAACCCTCTGCAAACTTGTTTCATAATGTTTTGGCCAAAATTAATTTCATTTTCAAACTAATAATTTTTGGCTAATTAAATAAATCAACAAATTTTCTCAATTTGTAATTGAAATGGATCACGCACAAAGGCATTTTCTGACATTTTTTTGAGTTTTTAAATTGACATTTTTTGAATTTCGAATTATATAATAAAAGGTGCAAAATTGCTACATTCTTGTATAAATGATCATCAAATGATGTATTAGGAGCAGCATTATGGGTGCAAAATTCAGGGATTTTTGAGAATTATGAATTAATAAAAATTAAAATGGGTTTTAAGAAAATGGCACCACTAAATAAATTTTAACTAATTAAAAGATAATATTGATTGTTTATCTTTTATGCCTGCATCTCCGATATATTGTAGCGAATTGTTAATTACGTCTTTTAAGCCAACTTCTGAGTAATGGAACAGAAAATAGAAAATATAAATAAAAGAGAGATTGAATAAATTTCTATTTCGATTCACATAAAGCACATTCAAAGGAATCAGCTACATAGAGTTGATCAAATCTACACTATTACAATAGGGGGAGGGGAATTGATGTTGATGAGATTTGAAACCCCGACTTCTGGGATAGAATCATAGAGCTCTAATCGCTCGACCCTCTATTCATTTCCTACCTCATCATTTTGACTAAGGGCATTCATGGGTTACATGGAAATTAATAGAAGATCGAGCGGTTATACCTCTACGACTCCACTTTAGATGCCAAGGGATTTCAAAACCCACTAATACCAAATTTCATTTCCCATTTAATAGTATAGGTTTAATATAAAAAAAAATTCATGGGTTACATTATTGGATTATTGGATTTTCTATCTCGGGTTTTTGGGTTTTTAATGAGAATTCTATAACCAATCTAACCAAACAAATATGAAATATGCTTACCTAAGTAAACCCAACCAAACTATTATTAGATAAGTTACTCGGGTTTTCACGTTAAACAGGTTATTTTGAAGGCAAAATATAGTAAAAAATCTAAATACTTGATCTAATAACTTAAACCCTTTAGTTTATAGGTCGAGTGTACAATCAAAAAACCCACTAGCGGACGGATGGATTTTAAGTTGGTGGACTCAGTGAAATAAATTAGATGTGTTAGTATAGCCGAATAGTTAGTTAGGCTCACCTTGGTGTCACGTCTTGGGCTTCCATTCTCCAAATCCAGAGCTTTCAACCTTTGTTATTCATATTAACAATCATTTCGCCTTGGGATAATTTCACATACCCTCCTGAAGTTTGTCATAATTACATTTACTTCCTCTCAGATTTTGAAAATTACACTTACACTTCTTGTGTTTATATTTTTTATAACAAAATAAATCCATTTTGATAATGTAACCCAAAAGCACCAATCAAATACCTTGAAATATGCTTAATTGCTTTTAAAAAATATAAATAAATCTTTAAAAAAATTAATTAATTTGTCATATAAATGTCAAAAGTATTTATATTCTTCCATCAAATTTTCAATCCCCACCAAATATTACTTTTTCAAAACTCAGTTTTCTGACTAGTCTCAATGAATTTACTTTATCTATTAAAATTTTACAAATAAATATATTAATAAGAAAGAGATGACTAATTTAAAAGCAATTCGGGATATTTTAAGATATTTGGTTGGTGCTTTTGGGTTACATTTTTAAAATAGACTTGTTTTGTTATGAAAAATTTAAATACAGGGGGTGTAATTGTAATTTTTAAAACCTGAGGTGAGGTGAGTGTAATTATGGTAAACCTCAGGAGAGGTATGTGAAATTATCCCTTTCACCTTCGTAACACAAGATTTTGAAAGAGGGATAATTTCACATACCTCCCCTGAGGTTTGGTATAATTATGCTTACCTCCTTTCAGGTTTTAAAAATTATACTTAAGCCCCTTGTGTTTATATTTTTTATAACAAAATAAATCTATTTTGATAATGCGTCCCAAAAAAACCAATCAAACATCCTAGAATATCTTTAATTACTTTTAAAAAAGAAAAATAAACCTTAAAAATTAATTAATTAATCATAAAAATGTCAAAAGGACTTATACTCTTACACTAAATTTTCAATCTCCATTGGATATCATTATCTAAAACACAATTATTTGGTTAATCTAAATAAATCTACTTCACCTATCAAAATCTTACAAACAAATATATTAGTAAGAAAGACATGGCCAATTTATTAAAAAAAATATGCATAAATAGCTTGAGAGGCCTAATCTGAGAGATAGAAAATTTGGGTTTTCGGGCTTTTTTACTTTATTTTAACGTATTGCTTGTTTTTTAAAGCAATTAAGGAAAATTTAGGGTGTTTAGTTGGGGTTTCTAAGACACATTATCAAAATGGGCTTGTTTTGTTATAAAAAATATGAACATAGAGGGTGTAAGTGTAATTTTTAAAATCTGAGAGATAAGTTTAATTATGTCAAACTTCAGAGGAGATATGTGAAGTTATCATTTGAAATATTATCATTTGTAAGCTTGTTGTGTAACTGTACTTTGTGATTAGGATTTGAGAACTGAAAACCAGATATGTATGTGAGCTTTTGGACATTAACACGTATACAATACATAATAAGGAATCTTTGGGTGCTTACATTTGGTTCATGGGATGACCTGAAATTGGATGACTAGTCTCATGTCATCCCACGTTTAGTTGATTTTTCCGGCATGGTTAATTTTTCCGCTTAACTAATTTAATCCTATAAATAATGGATTAAATAATTCCATGCTTTGGTTTTAGTTATCCTAGGAAGATGTATTTGGGAGAACAATAATTTAGACTAATTTAATCATAGACCTATCTTATAATAACCAAGATTAATCTATCTTCTTCTTCTGTCAAAAATACAATTTCATATTTTTTTTTGAACAATTGTTTTGTTAATTGAATCATGTTTTTAATTTTGTTCATATTATTATTTTATGTTTCCAATGATTTTTTTGTTAGTTTTTTTTGTCGATTTTTATTTATTCTTCAATTCCACTTTGAATTCTTCATGATTTTATTTCGTCATATAAAACTACGAATATGTATTTATTTTGAAGTATTTCAAGTATCTACATGTTACTAATTAACTTCATGCCATGACATGAAGGTATTTTTAGATGATTGTGGATCTTATATGCATATTATGTAGCATTGATCATTATGTATTGTGTTGAATAATATTTAATTAATTTTGTTACTTATGATTTTTAGGCTTCTATTTTGTGATTAATTGGGATGTTAAAGCTTCCAATTCTTTTATTTAAAAAATATTGTTTGTTCTTAGTCTATTGTAATAATGTATTTAATTATTATGTTTGTTTTATTGATGCGATGATTCATATAATACTATTTGAACATTATTTGTTAAATTATCAAATAAAAATAATAATTTATCTTATTTCTATATTTATATTTTACCATATTGTAATTTTTATAATATTATTTGAATATATGTTGGATTGCCAGATAAAAATAATTATACAAATATATGGTACTTTCCAATAAATAATAATCCAATCTCCACCTAAATACAAGATGAGCCTATTTCGTAAGAAATCCCATCAAATCTAATGCCAACCAAATAGTGGATTAGAGGGATCGTGAATATGAGGATGACTCATCTTAGGATTATATGGATCCTGGGATGAGTCATTCTGTCTATGAACCAAACGAATTAAATTAACCTCGATCACTTATTAATCCAAAGTTATTACAGAATCAAACTACTTAGAGCCCATTTGATAAAACTAAGGTCTAAAATTTAAATTTTGAAATTTAAAATTTAAGCACTGAAAATGTTAAATGTTGAATTCTCAAAGTTACATTTGTTTGATAATTATTTGCGGTTAGGTATAGAATTTAAATATTTTACATCATATATCTTAAAAATATAAAAAAATTTAAGGATGGTCCATGTGTGTGAGAAAGAGGAACAAAAAGTGTGTCTCTGTGTGAGAAAACATGCAAGTGCATCTGCGTGTGAGGATATATTTGAAAGAAAGTACACCTATATGTGTGTGTGTGTATGTATATATATACGTATATACACACACACACATATACACATGTGTGTGTGTATATATATAGACACACACACACACACATATGTATGTATGTATGTATGTATGTATGAAAAAAAAGAGACTATGTGCTAGTGTGTGAGAGGAAAAAAATATTGTGTATGTGTGTATGTATGAGAGAGAGAGAGTGCATTTGTAGAAGTGGCATGTGTAGAATTGAGAAAAAAATAGTATACTTATGCATATACATTGTAAGAGCGTGTACAAGAAAGTGTATGCGTGTGTATGAGAGAGAAATTATGCGGTGTGTGTGTGTGTGAGAGAGAGAAAGAGTGTGTGTGTGTGTGTGTGTATGAGTGAGAGAGTGTACATGTAAAAGAAGGAAAACATGCATGAAAAAGAAGAAGTGCATAGACTTTTTTTTTTTTTTTTTAGAAACGTTAAGGGAAAAGAGGGAAGGAAAAATTTAAGGGGGACTCACAAATCCACACCATCCAGATAATTGTTGACTAGAGGAATAGTCTGTAAACCTTAAGTACTAACACTCATGATCACAAATTCCCGATGTCCGTAGATGCTTTTAAAACGTTGTATGTCAAAGGATCACTGGGCTATCTAACTTGTGTAATCATTATTGGGGAGAGATGTACATTGACCTTCTAAGTTAAGGAAGGTCTTTAAGGATTAGGGACGATGTAGTTGCATGCCCTGCAAATTATGTTTACAAACATCATAGATGGTTTACAAAATGAGAAATTTAGTTTACGTTAGACAATTTGTAGCGAAAAAAACTTAGGCAAAAAAAAATCATAAATAAAAGCCAAGCAGTGAAACACCACGCAAGAAACCATCAAATGTAAATAATTTCTTTTTACTTGTATAACCAAAAAAAAAAAAAAAAAACGTATATGTGGGTCAACTCCCGCGCCACTGGAATTATGCAACTTGAGTGGCCCTTAATCTGATCTTTGAATATCCTCTTTCAGCACTCGGAGTTTTTGAGGGAGAAAAATAGAAGGTCAACTTCATTATTAGGAATAGAATCCAGCTTGTGTGGAATTCTTTGAATAGATCAAAAGGTTGACTAGGACTGTCAATATTATGAGAGAAAAGCCTGGTGAGTCTAATCTTTTATAAGGCAAATCTACGCTTAGACCTAAATGTTAGGTTTGAAGTATTTTAGAGCCGAGCTCCAACCTCACTAGGCTTAGACTTGTTGTAGGCTCGGTTCAGAAATGAGAGGTCTAGCCTCACTAGGCTCAAACTCGTTATAGGCTCGACTTAGAAATGAAAATATATACGTATACATACACGCATGTGTGCGAAATATTAATATATTCATATAATATATTCAAGCCAAAACTCTAATTTTTGTCGCTTTCTCCCTACACTGTCGCGTCTCGGGGAGTGCTTTCGTCTCTTGCCCTCTTATGTTTTTTTTTTATATGTTCGTTGACATGTATAATGTTAATCTCTCCTTTTTTTATAAAAAAAAAAATGTTAATCTTTGAATGGGACTAGAATGTTCAGGAATTTGGTCGATCAGGCCCTATTGTAACGAATACATAAATCAGTTTTGGGGGAAATCATTTATCATTTGTTTCATATGTATTTTTTTGTCTCTTCAAATAGTTCCCATCAATTACTACTGGTGTCATATGTTTTTTTTCTTTTTTTTTTTTGTCTCCTTGGATAATTCCTATTTCTAAATATTCGGATCATTAGGCATTTGCTAATAAATTGCTAAGTACAATAGACCAATGTTACCATATATTTCGGATTTTGGAATAAATAATTTGTAGTAGTAGTAGTTTTGGAATTTAGAACTCATGATCTTAGACTCACATCCCAAATGTTTTATGAGCTGAATATGAGCTTTACATTTAGGGAAAATTTTTATTAAGAGTGATGAAACTTTTAAAATGTATAAAGAGGGCGAATATTTTACATAATTATTAATAAGGGCAAAAGTTATTTTAAATAAAAAATAAAATTTATTATTAAGTAAATAGACATTCATAGTTCTACTACTCCATATTAGATACTCTAACTAGATGCAATCTGTACGCAATTACTTGATTCGTCTTACCCACTACACTCAAAAACAATTACTTTAATTTTTCTTCTCTTGCCCACCATTTTCAGAACCTCAGAAGAAAAAATAATCTCTTACTTCAAGTTTCAACATCAAACCCTACCCAAGGCTAAGAGAATTCCACCCATTAAATCTACATAAGTATTTCTCCATTTCATTACTTCTTTTGCCATATCTCTGAAGCACTAATTTCAAATCATATTTTTAAGAATTCTACCTATCAAATATTTATTACAATAGGTATTTCTCCATCATGTGATTTTATGTAGATTTTGTTTGACTAGATTTGTTAATTTTCTATTTTGTAAATAGGAATTCATCTGGGAAATTAAATTGTAGTTTTGGTACTAAATGTTTGGAATATCGGCAGTTTTAGTCTCTAAAGTTTGATTGAAAGCAAATATAGAATCAAATGTTTCAATTTTTTAGTGTATTTAGTCCTACTAAAGCAATTTTAGTCGCTAAAATATAGATGCAAGCAAATCTAGTATCAAAGTATTTCAATTTTTCCGCACATTCAATCCTATTTATCGATTTTGTCAAAATCTTGCCAAAATTTGGTCACATGATACTTATGTATTGGTAACCAAAATTTTTTAAAAAAATACACTTCGATTTGCTACCTATTTTACTTTCTTTATCTCAAATAACAACATACAAATAATCAAATGGCTTTTAAATGAATTTTCCAAAGCCATTGAAGAGCAAAATTTTATCTATAAAGTACGATTTTAGGGTTTTCTTTTAAAAGCAAAAACAAACATTGATAGTGAGGAGAGGGGAGATAAAATAGCTTATTGCCTATCTAGAAATCTAAACTTTTTCCAAGTATGTTAAATTTTTTCTTTTTTTAATTTGTTTTTGAGTAAAGACTAATTACTCAAATTGATGTCTTTAATTACAAAAATGGCAATTGAGATTTTTTTTTTTGAAAATTTGATTACTGGCAATATCACATGACCGGATTCTAATAAGATTTTGGTGAAACCTGTTGATTGGGCTAAATGTGCTGAAAAATTAAAATACTTGATATTAGATTTGTTTTTATCCAAACTTTAGGGACTCAGACTACTTCAATAGGACCAAATGTGCTAAAAAAATTGAAACATTTGGTACTATATTTATTTTCATCCAAACTTTAAAGACTAAAACTACCAATACTCCAAATATTTAGTACCAAAACTGCAATTTTCTCTTCGATTTATCCAATTTATCATTCCGAAACCAATAGTAATTCCGGATCACGACAATCAACTCCTATTTCTTTTTTTTTTTTTTTTGATAAATTTACACTATTACATGGGAAAGGGAAATTTGGAGTTGGTAGAATTCGAACCCCCGACCTCTGGGGTGGAATCATAGAGCTCTAACCGCTCGACCTTCTATTCGTTCCCAACTCCTATTTCTATACTACCATGTATTTGTGAATCTGGACGATACCCATCAAGTGTAAGTAGCAAGCTAGAGCACAGATTTGGGAATTACGATTTTTTTTTTTTTGATAAAAAGAGGGAAATTTCATTGATGGAAATTAGCAGAATAATATGACTACAAGCAGTGGAACAATAAAATCTGGAGTAGTATTCAGCCGAAGAGACTCTCAGAATCCTTTGCATGTTGAGCCAGTTGTTTCTTCTTGCCCAAACAACTTTGTTAATGAGCCATACAATTCAAACGTAAACATATTTTCCAAAATGTAATTCCTAATAAAGTTTATCTACTCCTTTTTGTTTTTTTTTTTTTTTTGGGACAAAAGGCATCTACTATCTTTCACATTAATCCAGTTGTTCTCCAAAAATTAGGCAACTAAAGTATCAAAAAATTAGTAACGTGACAGTGGACGCGATATCACTAAAACCAAGTCAAAAAGGTAAGTCTTTGTTAAAAAAAAAAGTGATAATTTTTAACAAAAATACCAGTTTTTACATAAGTTACTGATTTTTGGTAGCTCCTTGTACTATAGCACTTTTTATTAAATCCTGTGTACGTATCAAATAAAAGGAATAGGACAAAGCAATACCTCTTTAATCCAAAAAAATTTCTATAATCATAAATCCATCCTATTGTTGACAAAAAATACTAGCCAAAATACCCATGCATGTTTGGAGTGATATTTTAATATTCAAAAAGTAATTTACAAATATAAACAATGTATAATTAAAAAAAAACTTATGAAATTATGATTCAAGTAAAACATGCCTAAAATGAATAACAAAACGAGCCCTAAAATGAATTACAACTTGAATAGGAAATTAAAGAATATCAGCACAAAAGAAATATTAACATAGTATAAAAAGAATTTATTAAACTTACATTACTGCTGTAAATAAAACTCCAAATATAGACACATTAGTAGATGTCTCTATGATAACATGAATATTATGAATCTCATATAAATTGGTTGTTTGCATAAAAATCAAAATTAGTTAGTAAACCATTTTTTTAAGCAGCAAGTATCAACATAAATATAATATATATATATATACATATATGTATGTATGTATGTATGTACATGTAAAGAGTTAGAATAAATTTTTAAATCCCATAAATATAGATAATGGAAAACAATTCAAAGAGACAATCTCTAACATAGATACTAAAAAAATACAGTTTGATATTAATATATCTACACTGTTTTGTATGAATAACACTCATTAAAATTCAATCAAACGACTCGTTGCAAGTCATCTAAGTTAATACGCCCAGAACTCCAACATCTAAAATGCAAACCTTCGTTAACAACTTGGCACACGATATATAGTTTTGTTTACGCTTAAGTCATGTAAGAAAACTAAGAGATTAAATCTACAAAATTTGACCTTATATGACATTGCAGAACAAAAAGATCAAAAAATCCAAGTTTTTATGTCACACCTCATACCCTGGGACATAACACTGCTATGACTAGGCTAAAAAAATCATCCTATATATCACATTTAGAGATAAACATCAATCCCAATTTTCACAAAAACTCAATACTACAATTAAAACTTCAACTACAAATACTAAAATTTTAAAGCAAATTTTAGCATATTCTAAATATTCTAAACAATACCAACAAGTTTACCACTTAATCAAGCCATCGTCATCTCAATCATAGCTCTAAAGGCTAATCCCAACCTCTTCCAAGAAATTCACCCTTCATTGCGTATCAAAACAAAGGGGTGAGTGACAAGTCACCCAGTAAGTAGTACAGATATCGCTTTGTGGCTTGAGAACGTTATATTTATATAGTTGCATATCAAACATATAACATTTATTCATATAAGTCACAAAATACGTGGTAAAATCATATTCATTCCATTTCACATATTATAAGCACAATTGACAAGATTAGCTCAAGAAGTAATCTGACTAATGACCTTGGATATCTAGTTGTTAACTACTCAGTTAACTGTCGTGACTTCTTCCACCTGCACCATTGCATCTTCAACCTACACCATTGTCGTCTCCTTATTCTTACATGCATCAGGCTGCTGCTGCTGCACAGCATTGACTACGATTGCTGTAGGAATGTGTTCAGTTTCTACTTCACTAGTAATTTGTTTATGTATGTCCTGCGCTTGGGATCCTCCTGTAACCTCCTGTAGTTGCTCATTTTCTTAGGTAATAGGTACAAAGGCTGTTGAAAAGCCCTTCATCTGTTGAGCCTTGTCCAACAGGTTTTGCTTATTCCTTCTGCAGTCAGGGTTGGCATGGCCTTGCCTAATGCAAATTGTCCAATAATGAGGCATGTCATGATACCCAATCTTCTGCCAAAAACCATCTTGACCAGCACCAATCCATAATCTAGAAGGATGTTCTTTGGTAAGGTCCAAATCAACACAAACCCGCGCCACATGTGGCCTAGTTAAACTTGTTGTTACAGTATCTAGTTTCAAAGGTTTCCCAATTGTGCTGGCATTGGAGAAGAGTGCTGCCTTGCCAAAGAAGTGGATAGGAAGATGCTCGAATGAAATCCATACACAGGCATGAGTGGACTCTACATTAAGTTTGAAATCAGGAGACCATTTGAAGATTCTCAAAGGAAAATTTGCTATACTCTATAAACCCTTAAGCCAACATCTTAAATAGTCCTCACGAGTGAACCTAATAAGAACATGCCTTTGATCTAGTAATCCAATCGAGAACTCTGCTTGAAAACCAATATTCTGGAATGCTTTTTGTATCAAGTCCAAGCTTGGCCTTCCTTGTGAAAATTTACCAATCAGAGAATGCTGGAAAAGGCTGGCCATCTTATTGATTTCTTCTGCTGTAAAAACCACAGTAGGCTCCCCACGAAAATGAGCAGCCTTGATTTTGACAGGTGATGCAATAGAGTCATCCTTCAAAATTTCAACAAAAGACTTGTTTAGATGTGGCTTGTCCATCTCCGGTTGCAAACTAGCCATGCAGTGACAAAACTAGAAGAAACTGATAAGAACAGGCGAAGAAAAGACAGAAAATCCGGCCAGTAGCAGCCGGAAAATTTTGTTATGTTTGAAATTTAAAAAACCCCCATAAAGAGGAGAAAACGTTCTTAGTGGATTATATGCCACATCATAGATTTACTAAATCCACTTTCATTTTGCTATCACTCGTTAATGGATTATACTCTATACAGTATAATTGAACATTTATTTTAAATTGTACATTTAATGGATTATACCTTATCACTCATTAATGAATTATTTTAATAATTCACAACGCATATCGCTAAATAAATAAATGTATTTTGTAAAAATAATTTCATTATTTTTGGAAAATAATTTATTGACTTTAATTGAAGTACTCACTTTTCTAATTGTTTTAGTTTTCTAAAAAATATTATTATTAATTTTTATTTCAATAATATATTTTTTTCTCAAGACCTCAAAAATAGTACATTGTTAAGTTCTAATTAAGTAATTATCAAATAAATACCCAACAACTAAAACATGAAAATATCATAATCATCATAACTTAATTAATAATACTCTATTTAATTAATTTACATAATTTAAATCATATGAAGAAGTGGTAGTAACATAATTTAGATCGTATGAAGAAGTGGTAGCAATATGATGGAGTAGGAGGATCAATTTTTTACCTTATGTGCTTTCATTATGTGTGCATTAGATATGATGTGTGTAGTGGGAATAAACTCTTACAAAGGTAGAGGGTTTAATGCATGGATATAATGGCGGGTATTACACTCTCTATTATACCCCATTGTGGATGCTCTTAACCTTGTTGTATTTTTAAATAGTTTAAAATTTTCTAAAAATAAAAAATAGGAATGATGATTAGAAAATTTCTTTTTTTTTTTTTGGGTTACAACAGTTAAATCAATCTAAAATGGGATTGAAATTCTTAAACTTCCTATCATTTCTAGTATAAACTTGGGCAATCTGTTAATGATTCTTGGTAAATTTATTTTTAAAAAATGTTAGTTTGATATATTAAAATTGCCCAAAAAATAAATGATGATTAACAATTGACAAATAAATGATGCTCATGATAACAATGAAAAATTCAATTAAAAAAAGAAAGTTTCCCAATTTCAAATCCCGACTTAATGAGTTTTGACTAAGGTGCCATTTGGTAAAACTGAAATATGAAATTTGAAGTCTAAAGTATGAAATTTAAACACTGAAAGTATTAAGTTACTGAATTGAAAAAGTTTTACTTGTTTGATAATTAACTGAATATAAGCACTAAATTTAAATATTTTCCCTAATAAATATCTTTAAAATTTAAAATAATGTATATGAGAAAACAAGATATTGTTTGTTTGTGAGAGGAAGATAAGTGTATTTATGTATGAGAATATGTGTGGGAGAGAAAGTATGTGTATATATGTAAAAATGTATATAAGTATGTGAGAGGAGAAAAAATTAAAATATGTGTACATGTATATGAGATATAGAAAATTATATGTGAAAGCATGTGTATGTGTGTGTGTGCCTGTGTGTGTAAAAGTGCATGTGCAAGAAAGTATGTAGCAGTGTGTAAGAGAAACTATGTGGGAAGAGAGAGAGAGAGAGAGAGAGAGAGAGAGAGAGAGAGTGTATGTGTATGTGTGTGTAAGAGAGAGGGAGGGAATGTGTGTATTGTGTGAAAGTGTGCGTGTATGTGTGAGAGAGAGAGAGTGTGTGTGTGTGTGTGTCAAAGAGAGGAGAGAGTGAATGTATGTGTCTGTGTCTGTGTGAGAGAGGGAGGGAATGTTTGTATTTGTGTAAAAGAGTGTGTGAGAGAGAGTGTGTGTGTGCGTGCAAGAGAGAGAGAGAGAGAGAGAGAGAGAGAGAGAGAGAAATTGTGCATGTGAGAAAAACTATGTATATGTGTGTGCATGGGTGAGTGGGTGCATGCATGTGTGTGTAATGGGGGGAAAGAACATCAAAATTCAACAAATTAAGTGAAAAATTTTTACTTAAAATTTTGTATACAAATTAAATAAGTGCTTAATTTATTAAGTGAAAAATGAATTTTGTTATCAAATGCACTGAATTCAAAAAAGCTCTTAATACATTTATTTTCAACATTAAGTTGTTTTATCAAACACTACACAGGATTAAGGATCAAGCCAACACCCATAAATTTTAGGCCAATATTAATAAAAAACCATACAATTTATGGCTATATTAAGTAATAGTAACCAACTGGCCCATGAAGTAATTTTAGTGATTTAAAATAATTAAAAAATCTGAAAAATTAGCTTGGAGGCTTTCTAGGAGGCTTAAGCTGAAAAGATCATCATAAATATACAATATATAGATTTTGGAAAAAAAAACATACATCGGTTTTCTTCCTGCTTATGCATGTTCTAAATTTTAATTAAACTAAATGTAAAAAGGCTTACAAAAAAAAAAAAAAAACTAAATGTACAAAGGTTAAGTATAATCTTAATTTTTTCAGCTTCCAATTTAGCAGGTTGATTTCCTCTTTCGTTCCCACATTTTTTAAAATCTCTTATTAGCACATCCTATCAGTGTCAACAAATTCAAAGGAAGTGCAACATCAACCACCCGAACCTAAAAGCAAAAATTCCAAACTAAAACACTAAAATTTTATCAATGTGTAAAATTTGAGGATTGTAATTATTATAAGATAATATATTTCATGTTTACATGATACTATTCCACTAGCATTCCCCCCGCAGGGGTCGTGCTAGGTTCCCTATCTCTGCCACTGATTTTGCACAATTTCTTGCCCCAGTCAATTATTTGCCTTTTCACCTAATTTGAAATCTTTGTCATGTATCCCAAGCATAGCAGTATACCAAAAAATGAACATTTTGAGTTTGATTGCATGATATGAACTACAGCATTTTTCCCCTATGCAAAAGAAAATGACAGTGAATTTGTCACTTCCCTAGTCTTATTGCACATTCCATGTACCTCTATTTTTCTTTTTCTTTTTTGTTGATAAAAAAATGATGGAATTTCATTAATAAACTAACAATAATGCATTACATAATCATAGATGTAGCTTCACATCTCAAAATGACGTATGAAATGCCATCAGTATATATATTTAGGTGGTGAATGTAACACATACGCATCTAACAAAACACAAGACCAATATGATTAAAGTCCTTTTTAGCATGATTATCTTATGTTATTGAGTCATTGTTAATTTTCACCTAGAACGTAGGAAAAACTAAAGATGACCAAATATTAGTTTATGGGGAAAAACTAGTGTCTTCTTAACTTATATTAACAAATTTTAGATATATAAAAAAAATGAAAGCCTCCTGTAATTTTTTAAGATAAAATTGGAAAATCTGAATCCTCGAATAATAGAAAAGGAAACTAAAATTATTATAGAATGATCTTAGGTGAATAGTTGTGACATTAGGAGCTACAATTTGACTTAATAATTGGTAAGATTCTAAAAATCAGTGATCAGAATTAATATTTACAACTGTTTATAGGTTAATAAAAAATTTATAATTAAAATTTCTATGCATAAATATTATTTTTGGTTTTTGTTGATCACGGACCAATTGTTGACCAATGGCAATTAATTGATGAATATTTTGGTTGAATATTATTTACTTGATCACACACACACACACACACACACAATTGAAGTATAGTTGTTGGATAAATATGTTTTTCAATTTCAAAGTTGCTGAATTTGTTAAATATATTTTACTGAGTTACTAATTGAATCTCACCCGTAGTAACAACTAACAACCGGAATTAAAATTAGGCAAAAATTTTGTTAGTCAAGCGAGCTCAAGCACTTCTGGGATCAAACAAGGAATTTTGCTTTTAATAATCTTTGTTTGCAAAAAAAAAAAAAAAAAAAATCTTTGGTACACTTTTTCCGCAAGTTCTAAAACAGTACAGATTTTCCTTCTGTAGTTGACACAAAAGAAATGAAACTATATGCTATTACAGAGCTATAGGTTCGCAATCTCGGAGAAAAAAAATTATTGATATGCTAAAACCCTATTGCAAAAAACTTTGACTCAATTATGCAAAAATCTTTGCGGATTCAAATTCCCAGATATCACACTTTAGCTGATATATTTAAAGCGATACGGCACTAATCTTTAGAACTAAAAAGATCAGAGATTTTACTTTCGTTGCTGAACATATGATTTTAAGCCATTATTAGCTTTTGAAAAAAAAAATAAAAAATTGAACCCTAAAAGGGGGAAAATAAATTATTTTCTCTTGGTGAACATTATAACAAATAACGATTAAAAAGAAAAAAAAAATCAAAGTAATTTCAACCCATCAAAAGAGATCGTTATGTAATAATAGGAGATAAAATTCTATTACTGGAGTTTCGAACTCCTAAGATACCAAACAAGATTACCAATCCAAAATCAAAGCATAGATAACGAAGCACCAAAACAAAAATACTAATATTTCAACTCTCACTTATTATTAATTTAATAACTGCTTAAATTTTATTCCTAATTCCCCTTAATCATGCATCATGAAGATATGCCTCCTGCATAAGCTATTTATTTGGATTTAGGGAACTTCAACTCCAATTCCCATTCTTGAGGGTACTGCTTTAGCAACTCCCCAATTCGGGCACTCCTCGCCGCCATGTCTTTCACGTCGTACCCGCACTGATTCGACGGCTGACCCTTCTCTTGGCTCTGTCCCTGGCCCTTCTTGGCCTTCTCGGCATCCTTGGTCTCGCGCCCCTTAGTCTCACGCCCCGACATTGTGCAGCAATTTGGTTGAAAGATTTTTATGTTGGAAAGGTGTGCGTGTTGGGTGGTCTTTCTTCTGCTTATATAGACTTTGGAGAAACGATATTAGGAAAAATACCATGTTCAAAATTTGGTGAAAATTGGCATTGCCAATGATAATATGCACCGACCTTTCTAAATTCTTTGAGCTTCCATATTCAATGGCTTAGATTTTTGCATGGAAAATGTATATATGGGAACCTAAGGTATGCTTTCCTGACTTATCTCTCGATTGATTCCCATAACTGCGATCGGAAAAGAAAAGGGAAGTTTTGGAATACGGTCAGCGATCTTTTCTCCGACTATAATTGGAATTTTTCCTTTTCTATCTATATGTTTTGTACCAAATAGTACGCAATTGCCAGAAGAAATCGTAGACAAAAAAATTGATATGGACATGCAAATAATTTACGTGCTAATTTCTTCATTTTCGGCTGACTTTACTCTGGATTGGCTCGCACACACGTAAGAATGCGTCCAGAAAATATGCATTGTAGTCACTACACGCCTTGATTTTTAAGTGTAGCAATAGGGGAAAAAAATGAAAATATGACTATACATGGTTCAGTGAATAATTTCCTGCATTTGTGTAGTATGTAAAAACTAGTTAAATGTTTTTTTTTTCGTTTGAAAATAAAATGTTCTTAGAATTAGGTTTAGTAATTTGTGATTGATTGATCAATTGAAGGAGTTGTTTAGGAAACAAAAAATTCAGATTTATGCTATTAACTTGCTTAGATCTGTAAAGATCAGATTATGATTCTCTCCACTTAAATGGATTCTTAATTCTTTTATTAAGCTCATACTTGTTTTCCACGATTGGATAATTAATAAAGCAGCAATTGAAGCAAACTCGCCCTCAATATTCACTCTTATTGAATTTTAATATCTACTAGACTGAAAATTATATTTCCCCCATTTTTATAGTAGCTAGACTATCACATAAACAAACTTCTAAACGACAGTTAGATTAAATTTGTGGTTTGAACTATGATTTTTTTTTAAAAAGCAATAAATTCTGTGAAAAATTGTCTAAGTTCAACGTACATCTCCGACCATACATAATGCTAACTTAAATTCCTATTCACCAAAGGAATTAGATTTGTGTTGCTTTCATTTTTATTAGATTACTTACCTATGCACAGATCAATTACTTAACAAAAGATATTATAAATTGATTAAAAATTATTTTTAGTTTTATCCAGTGAAAGTTATGCACGAACACGTATACACGTATATAATTTTAGTAAAAGAGTAAATTATTAATCACATATTCTTATGTAATAAACAACAGATGGCCATGCCATTGTGTATATCCAACCATCATGAGGAAGACATTTTGAACATTACCTAATATCTCAGTCTTCTGTTGTGCAGAATTGCAAAAATAGAACATCAGGGTAAAAGGGATAATAGAATGCATAATAGTTTCAATTTTTATTTTTTGGAATGTGAGGCTTCCAAATTGAATGTTGTTGGAGTGGCTTGTAGGCATCTAAAATTCGAAATTTAAAAAGTCAAGAAAGTAAAATGAATTATTTTAAATTAAATAATTAATAAATAGCCCAAGTCAAGACCCAATTGTACACTAAATTTTGTGTAAATAAAATTAGTTTAACATTAGGAGGATTTCTGTACATAAAAGTAAAGAATTGAAAAAAAAATATTTAGAAACACGGCCTTCTGTCAGGAATTGGCTACTTTATTTTGATGGTTGTTTTTTGGGTTGTTTTAAAAAAAATTATTATAACAATTTTAGAGTTTCTTTTTGATAAATGTATATGTGAAATAAAAAACTAGTTGAAAAATATGTCTAAAATTTTCTAAAAACTTATCAAACAAATAGTCATTAAGCCCACTTAGTACAACGGTTAAACGTGGCCTTGGATCAAGTTAATTCTCTAATTAGATTCTTCTACAATAAATTTGGTTGACCTTAGATGATATTGTCTAAAAACCTTCTAATCCAACTGGTTATGATAAAAACTGACGGCTATTTTCTTATGTAAAATCCATGCATTTTTCAAGTTTTAACATTTATAGTTGGTAGATCAATAAATGCAACTTGTTATTGACATTTAGAAATGCTCTTAATAATAAAAAATGGTAGATGAAACTTATGTGGTGGACATGTGAAAATAGTGGTAGTTGGATTAAGGTTCAAAATAACAACAATTTATTAAACTAATGAATTAACATCTAGGAAATTCACCATGAAAGTAGCAATATGCCTAGTGTTAGTAGTCTTCAATGCATTGTGAAAGCAAGATTTGATTATTACTACAATTAAATCTCAAGTAAAACAAGTTGTTAATAACAATGTATTAATCTAATCATTTATATAAATGACCATTTGTGGATTCCACACTATTAACTATTTGTATTTGTGATTTTCTCAATCAATTTCTCTTCAAGAAGTTGAGTTATGTATTGCTTATTTCATTTTAATTCTTATTACTCCTTATTTATGGTAGTTTAGATGATAAAGCAAGAGGAAAAACTTTAGTAATTGCCACAAAAATTTTTCTGTGGGATTGACCCTAATTATTTCTACATTCGTTTCGACCTATATACTTGCTGAATAGTAGAATTAGGTTATTTTTATTACTTGTGTATGTTGGAAAGAATTAATTGCTATATTTCATAGACTTAATCCACCCGCATTAAGTTTTGGGTGCCATTGCCAGGGAAACAAAGGCAATATTGAGGCAAAAGTAAGCTTTATCAATCTAGACTTGTTATAATTTTTATTTTATAATTTCTCTTGTTTTGGTTTTTGTAGTATACCAATCATTTCAAGTGAAAGCAAAGTGTAGAAAGATAATGGTTGATCAAGCATTTCATTAAACACATGGCAGGAAAATATCAATTGCACAATCATTATTGGCCTAATGATGGAGGTAACTTTCAAAGCCATGAAGGTATGTTTGATAATATGGTTTTTAACATAAGTGCAAGATTTGGTTGTTATGAAAGCATGCTTAAAAATCATGTTAATAATGGTTGTGACCCTCTTACGAATATTGCTTGTCGTAATACTTGTGGAGGAAACTATGAGAATTATGAATGTGCTAATTACAATTGTAACATCCCGCATCTGGACTGGCCCCAACAACTTTTGAGCTTTAAACCACGAGTTCAAAATGTTTAAGCCAAGTTATTTAGTAGCCCAAACGTAAGATGTTATATACAAATCATTTTCTTTTCTTCCCACCAATGTAGGACTTTTTTTAGGGGTCTCACATTCACCCCTCCTTATCAGGTTTTGCGTCCTCGCAAAGCCCAATCTATATCAGAATTTAGACTGTCCACTTAGTTGTATCAGATTCTAGAGGTGGCTCGTACGGGCTCTAGAGGTGGCTCCTACCCTTAGGTCAACGTAGCACTTAGCCCCGCACAACACTTAGTTCCTCCACTTCCTTGCGTAGTCCGGCCCAAATACCATAGGCCCAGTCTTACCCCGTGCAGAGACCACACGAGATTTGCTCTGATACCATTTGTAACATCCCGCTGTCTGGGCTGGCCCAATAACTTTTGAGCTTCAAACCACGGGCTCAAAATACTTAAGCCAAGTTATTTAGTAACCCAAACGTAGGATGTTATATACAAATCATTTTCTTTTCTTCCCACGAATGTGGGACTTTTTTGAGGGGTCTCACAACAATCATGTAAAACTTGATAACAATTATCCATCTCAAGATGATTCTTATGCTATCAATTATATCCCAGGGTGGTTGGTTAATCCAAAATTCGGATATGGTGACTATGAGAATCAACAAAAATCTACTTGAGAGAAAATAGCAAATGCTATTAATGACAGGTTTGAAAGAACTAAGGGGGCGCTTGACCAATTACTAAAGATAACTTCAAAAATGTAGGTAACCATTACTAATTATAACTCTTTTAACTCCTAGATAGTTGGGTTATCAACTCTTGTAAGCATATTATAAGGTAATAAACATGGTACCCACAATGAAAATTTAATATTTTTTACCTTTGCACAAGATCATACTATGACATAATGTATATGATATAGGATAGTGTATAGAATTCTACCTTTGTGTAGAAGAATTCTATGTACAAAATAACTAGAACTTTGGTGAAGATTCTACCATGAAAAACCCTTCAAATGTCGAGCCTCTAATGGTAATCCAGATGAACAAGATCAATAGAATCTTTTAGTTTTGCCTATCCTTGATGTTTGAGTCTAGCTCCCGTGAATACCCAACACAAATCAAGGATGGAGGAAGAACAAAGAACCCTAACAGTTAGGGAAAATCAAATGAGAGAGATTGAGAAAGGAGGGATGAAGTTTTCTCTTTATTGCTCAGGTTTCTCTCTCCAAATTCTCTCTCTCTCTCTCTCTCTCTCTCTCTCTCTCTCTCTCTCTCTCTCTCTCAATTCTTGTAAATTGTGTTGTCTGATTTATAAGATCAAAATTCAACACTAAGCTACCAAAGTTAACTAATCTAATTAAATTAAGTGTTAAAGGAATTAGTAAGTTAAAATCCAAATGTGATTGGATTCCAATTCCACATGGATTTGAAACCTAATCTCTTAGGATTTAGATTAATTGCATATAAGCCCCAAAGGCTAATTTATCACATCTATTAACCCCATAAGTATCTCATATTTATCTTAAAAACAATTTAACTTGAAGATTTTGCCCTTAATATGTGTGATCCATTAGGTTCTACATTGATAATAAATACAAGTTGATAAATCAAACATTTTAATTTGTCATTAAGTTAACTAATTAATTAACTTGTACTTATACATCAAGAGCGGTAGCAAACATCATGATCATCCATGTGGATAAGAAAAGTCATGTAATAAGACTTCACCTGTTAATGACAATGTTACTTTGTAGCTAAGATTCTTTCACCACACTATATTTCTAATTAGTATAAGAGTACGAAATTATAGTCAACTCCTATTTGAGTAATTATTCTCTTCTTTTCCTCGAAATATAACTCTTATAAAATATAATCTCAAAACACTTTCAAATTACACTTTCACTTTTGCAAAAGATTCTTAAATTATTATTTTTAACATGTGGTCAGTCTCTGATATAATTTCCTACTATTTAAAGTAGTGAATTCTATATTGGTTACTTGTTTTCTTTTCATTCTTCATACTATACCCAATTTCCACCCTATAAGCGACTCTTTAAAAGCAATAAATAATAGAGTCAAAGTATAATAATTCATACTTAAGATACTATGGAAATTTCAAATCTAAGGATCAGTTAAACCAATTTCATTAACAATTCTAACAGTTGGTACTAAATAGTTATCCATATGGAGACTCTTGATGGATTAATCTAATGAATTTGTTTTCCTACAAGTATCTACATACCAACTTAGGTATCATACTCCATAATCAATGAGATTAACTACAACTTGCCTTGAGTGAGCAAGGTGTGTGCTAATAAAAATGACAACGGAAATCTAATCTTATTAATACTATGACAACGGATATTTAAGAATATAACTTATGTATAATAAAAATCTCATCATTATAGCTCTTACAATCTCTTATATACATGCATTTCATACTATATAAATGATAAAAGAAATGCTATGCACACAAACACACAGATATACACATACACACATACATATATACATATGTACACACACACATATTTATACACATATATACTTGTGTGTGTTTATGTTGGTATGTCTATATGTATATGTTCATCCGTGTATGTTTATCACAAACATGAGTAAAATACAACTTTAAACTGATTTGGTTGTAAGGTATACACTAACACACAAGACACGAGTTTACTTGCCTCAAAAATCACATAACCTTGAGTGTCGCCAAACAACCTATGTATTTTTTGAATCATACCCATTATTTAGAGATCATATCTCATAGCAAAAACATATTCAATGTAAGGCCACTATGAATGCATCCCAACAAGTTAGCACTGAACAAGAACTCTAGTTTTTCTACAATAAATTGAAGGCAACTGAGGATTCGCAACCTAATATTTTGATCGAGGGATTTTATCAAATAAATAAAGGTCTCATCATAGCATGCAATTATAATATATCAATTATATAAGAAAAATATGGTGAACATGGATGATTATGGACCATTCACTTGACAAGTTTCCTTAAGTCAAAAGGAAACTAGATGATCAAATCATAGGGGTGATCTTCAACTCTTAAATAGCCAGCTTGTTTGCTCCTTGCTGCCATCGCTATCATTTTTGTACATTACATATGCAATTCTATCTAAACAATTTAAAATCTCAATCCTATCCTTAACCTATACTATGTATCTTACATATATTAATCAAGAAACCTCGAATTATATTTAAAGAGATAAAATGCAAAAAGAATTACATCAAAATAAATAGAGAATGCAGGACATGCAAGCCTTGTTTTAAGAATACCAATACAAGCCAACCAAAATAATAATCTATTAAACTATTCACAATCACATTGGTCTATAGTCGATAATCATCCATCATGTCATCCCATTATTTAATATATTAAATTAAATAAAAGCATAAATTTTATTTAATTTTAGTCATAAATCATATGCCTCATTTGAATAATCATTCTTAGAATATTCACTTCAAAAAACAATTGCGCATTTTTGAAAATTTACAGAAAAAAGGGGTACTTTCCAATTTCAAGTCTCACTTATAATCGAATAGCCTCCAATTTTAAAAAAACATTTTCTAAATTTCAATCATATTAAAATAAAAATTATTATATAAATAGAAAATTTCAAATTTTTATTAGATTAAAAATCCATAGGAATTTTATATTGGGTTTCAAATCATTTTCTCTATTTAACACTTAAATATAAAAAGTTATTCTCATAAAGTTTTAATAGAAAGATTGTAGACACCAAATTTTCATACACCATTTATTTTTCCAACATTGGGGGCCTTTCTTTTCTGGTTCCATGGTCAAATCTGATTTTTGAGCAAAAAGGGATAAAATCAACAATTTTAGGGGAGGAGGGGGCAAAATAGTAATTTTAGCTATAAATATTTTTTCATTAGCTGCAGGGTTTTAAATTCACATTTTTGTACTTTCATACGTATTTTTAAATTTTTGTGATTTTTTTGAATTTAACTGATATTTTTTTGTATTTCGCCAGCATAGGGGCAAAATGGTCATTTCGTCCTGTGAACACTATTTTCGCTCATTTCAAGTATAAAATTTATTTTTTTAGTTTTTAAATATGTATTTAAATTTTTTTAATTTTTTGGGGATAATTGTTATTTTTCTATAAATATTACATTCAGAGCCAAAATAGTCATGTCGCATCCTGAACGCATTTTTTGTCAATTTTTGAGTCATAAATACATTCTCTAGGGTTCAAGATTATTTTGAATTTTTGATAATTTTTCATAGGCCAATCACTATTTTTTTGTTTATTTTTTCATACAGGGGCAAAATTGTCATTTCATACTCTAAACGCATTTTTGGCCAATTTTAAACTCTAATCTTTATTCTTTAGATTTTGAAATCTATTTTTATTTTTTTGATAAATTTTGGAGTTCATTGTCGTGTTTGTATTAATTTTAAATTTTTTGTGTCAAAAAAATATATAATAATAATTTTTTAGGGTAAAATTAGAATTTTATTACTAGTGGTATTTTGGTTATTTTGAGGTATTTTGGAGGCTAAAACTACTAAACTCTATAAATATTCCCATTAAAAATAAAAAATGACTTAATGAGAAAAACACCACACACACTCTTCTCCTCTTTCACACACAAAACATATTTTTACACACTTAATCCTACACACACACCAACACATCTAAAAGACACACACAAGAATTAAGCACACACACTAACACACCATTTTTCACATATAAAAAAATCAAAAGCACACACAATCACACACAAAAAACACACACCTCAAGAAATTTCGACTACTATCTGTCATTCTAAACCAAGATCACCACTAATCTTCAGGTAATATCCTAATCGTATTTTTTTTTTACAATTTGTTAGAATTAAAGTCCTAGTTAGTCTCTTTTATTTGGTTGTTTTCTTTTTTTGAGGTAGATTTCTAAATTATTTCTCTTCTTTCTCCATCATCTTCATCCTCCGTTTCCTTCTTGAATCTCCACCTATCACAACCAATTAATCCCAAAAACCAACGGATAGGATACAAATATGCCTATACTCTTTTACCCATCACCTGAAACTCTCAAATAGCCACCAACAAACCACTATCAACCACCTCTCCTCAACCTTCATCACCACCACTCAAATCAACTTCACAAACAACCCAAAGCCCCCTCACGCCAATGCTCATCACCAGTTAACCACCGAAACCCAAAACCACACCACCAACTTTATGACACCAAAAACCTCTGTCAAAACACTACCAGAACCACAGAAAGGCCATTTCCTTCCCTTGTTTCCTCTTTCTACAGTCAACGAAAACACTTTCCTTCGTCATCAAGTCAATCCCAATCGTAATTCCTCCACTATCGCAGCTCCAGAGCATCACCACCACATCCAAGGTCATCGTTGGCATCTGTAAAAAAATTAAAAAAAAAGCCAAAAACAAGACCAGCAACAACCAAAACTGAATCCAGGCCACTAGTTTCTTCACCGAAACCACCCTATCACACCAAAACCTCCACCTTTGACCACCAACAAAACCCAAACATCATATCTGACCACCAAAATTTACCAAACGGAATCATCTGCCATCATCAAATCGCCTACCCCCAGCTTCTCTACCTCTCTCTATCGTCTCTGTCACAGCCCACGCACAATTATCCCTACAATCACCAAATCTGATTACCAAGACCCTAATCTGTACCCTCATTCGCCACCTAAAAGATTACAATCCCTCGCACCACCAATCCCTACTCTGTTGTAATGTTGTCGCCTTTGTTCCTACCATTACCATTATCCCTCTCCAATAGCCATACCCATGCCACCGCCTTGCATACACAACCACTCACCACCATCATGAGCTCTCCCACCACTAGTTAATTCACCATCCCGCAACCAAAACGACCACCAATCATCAAACATGACTCACCGCCACCAACAATCCAATCTCACCATCTCACATGCACAGCTTCTAACCACCATCATCCCACACCTCACTCCCACATGATACACTAGCACTAGCTCCGTCAAAACCACCTTAAGTTGCCATCTAACACCACCATCCAACCATAAGCATATTAGTCTCCACCTTACTCTCCACAACTGCCGAATTCTCTATCCACCGTCGCACCTCTCTCGCGGCCCTCTTCCATTTTTACTTTGTATAGCTTTTGATAATTGAAATTAGGTCCAATTATTTGTTTTGTGATAGATTTGTTCATAGGTCTGAAGTTGGGATTTTAATTTGGGAAAAAGAGAAGAACTAGAGAGAACAAGAATGACCAGAAAGAAGAAATCAGAGAAAAAGGAAAATGGGTGGAGAAGAAAAGGAGAAGAAAGGCAGAACACAGCGAGAGAGAGGAGAGAACCGAGAGAGAAGCAATGACAACAAGAAGGAGAAAAGAAACGAGACAAAGAGGGAGACAGAACGTCAGAAAAAGAGATCAGCGAGAGACAGAGAGAGGAAGAAGAAAGAAAAGGTGAGAGAAAGAAAAGAGAGAAAATGAGGAAAAGGGGATTCGGGTAGGGGAAAATGAATTTGGGTAGAGAAGGTGACCGAATAATAAATAGGGGATTTGGGGGGTTTGACTTAGTTTAAATTTTATTATTTGATTAATGGTTATTAATTTGCTTTGGATGGAATCTGGTTAATTTAGTGATTAATTTGATTAACAAATTTAATTTATGTTTAGTCTTTATTTTTAGTTTGGCATTTTGTTTCCTTGGTTGTCTTGAAATGATGTAAATATCTGTAATTTAGTCCTCATTTTTATTGAGTCTCATTAATTGACCCTAAAACTGTTATATGGCGTGCAATTAAGTCCCCCATGATTGTAAATTGACCCTCTAGATTTTACTTTCTTTCAATTAGGTCCTCTATCCTTGCAATTTGACTCCATATTTGTTGGAATTATATTTTTTTGCCCCCAATTTTGCATTAATTTTCAATTGCACCCCATAGACTTACGTGAATTTTCAATTTTACCCCTTAAGTTTGAAAGAAATTTGTTTTAGTCCCCTCAATTGTTAGACTTTACATTTTACTCCAATTTGTTAATACTTACCTATTTCAGTATTTATTTCTTTATATCGAGGTACCTTGACTTGTTTGTTAATTTTGATTAGTATTTGTACCAGGCCTTCAAAGAGGTGTCCCCAGTTCCCGTTAATTTCGTTTTATTGCTTCAATGTGCTTTTATGTGATATATTATGCATTTTCTTCATATGTTTCTTATTTTCACATGTTTTTTGCGTATTTATTTACTTTATGTTATTTAATTTTGAATTTTATTATTTCGGCAAAAAATATAATATTTTGTATTTAGCTAGCCAATGTAATAGTTAGATTATATTTCTCATATTTGTAGAAAAAAAATTGTATTTAGATAGCAAGCGTAATAGATAAGTCATATTTTTTTACTTTTTTTCCCTCCTTGAATTGTAAGCTAAATCTCCCGATGTAATAGTTAGGGCTTGTGTGCTTTTGCGTGCTTATATGCTTAATTGTTGTACTACTTTCTTTAGGATTTTTGCATCTAGATATTATGTTTACGTGTTAGTTACTCCTATGTGCTTTTTATATGCTTCCATATGTTTATTTATTTATATGCTTTATCAGCTTTTATTATTTTGTCACCACACTAGTCCAACGCTAGATGTGATTTTTTCGTTTCCCCAGTAATCCAATGCTAGTGGGGCATTCTTAGAAAAGACTAGTCCAACGCTAGGCCTTTAGGTCATTTTATTAATAGTTTCACTCACGTGTATTTCATCTCATTTCACACACATTTTCTTTTTTTAAAAATTTTCATATTTGCATGATTTTTGGTATTATTTTATCATTATCTATTTTTAGCATTTGATAGTACATGACATCTAAGTTGCATTTCACTTAGAAATTAGGGCTTTTTTTTTTATACTGTTTTTTAGAAACATATTTTTTAGAATCTTCATACACATTTTTCAACCACCTTTTTATCTCACATACACATCTATCGAGAAGAGTTTTGAAAACAACTACAGTAACGTTTTCTAAAAAACACCCCAAAAAACACTCATCCAGATGTGGCTTAGGTCATTTTGTGTGCTCCGACTAAAAATAGTTATCTGCTTATGTGGAAAGCAGTGGATTGACATGCCATTTTTCCCTCCGTGAGTAGAAAAATATCAATCATGAGTTATTAATTTGATGCGTTCAACGGAAGAGTAGACGGTCCAAGACTCTCGAAATCCTAATATGCAACCCGATCTTCTTGACCCCTTTAAAACTTGTCAAAAACCCCAAGAACAACTCGGATTGTTTTGCCTCAAATTCAACCAGATTTGTTGAACTCCCCCCTTTAAGAAACAATTATAAACCCCTAACCAACAACGTGGTGTAGACACCTAGTCGACTATCTTATTGGACAGATTCAAACCCGCAAAGATGAACTCTAAGCGGAATTCTTGAATACTTAACAAAAACTTGCCAAAGATGCAAGAGTAGTTCTTTTCACCCAAAGAACTAAGGGAAAACTCAATTTCCTCTCAAGCACAATTGAAAAAAACGTAATAGTATTAATCTTCAACTTGTTAATGTTGTTCACAAAAAAAACCCTTATATAGGGAACAACTTAAACATGAAATAAGAAAGTTCTAGTCACTAGTTGTAGCCTAACACATATGACTAAATATTAAAACCTAAAAATGTGTGAAAACAACTAAAGACGGATCTTCTGTTCGTACCCGTGGCGGTACCCGTGGCGCGGGTACGGGCGCGGATTCAAGGCGCTTCGAATCCCCTCAAGGTCGAGCCTTCTGATCGTACCCGCGGCATGTACCCATGACGCGGGTTGGGGCGCTGGTTCAATCAGAGGCTTTCACTCTTCACGCTCCCACTTCTGATGGTAGCCGTGGAGGTACACGCTGCGCGAGTTGGAGGCGCGGGTTCGGTCAGAGACTTTTGGTCCTTCAACTCGAGCCCAAACAAGGTGAACAGCTTTGTAGGTTCCATCTTCCTCCAAAGAGCTTCATCTTCATGTAACTCTAATATCAAACATTGCAAAGCTTGCTTTAGTCTCTTAGCCCTCAACCTAGTCATTGGACCTCCCATATCTTGAAACGGACTCTTGGCAGCACCTCCATGATCACGACCATTTATGCCCTCATCATAGTCTCCTATACCCATTATGTTGCATATCCCCTTTCTTTGACCATCTATTATTAATATTACTATTTTCTTTTCTTTTTTGCATTTCATTTTGCATCTACACTGGTCACTCTCTTGAGTTCTCGACTCGAGTTTCACAATTAATGCGAAAATTTTGACCAAGCCTTGAAGAAACATTTTGACCCTCTCGATACTTACGTTTAAACTTAAGACTTGCATTCATATAGACACATCCAAACGCGAAAGAATTTAAGGTTACTTTAGGAAATTTTGATTAAGCCTCGCAACTAATTTTGGCTAGGTTGAAAGGGTACATTGGGCGCGAGCCTTTGCCTTTCGTTTTTTCAAATGTGATTCTCGGACCTTTTTCTCTTTTTTTTTTTAGACCGGAGTCGAAAAAGGATTTTCAAACATTTTTTCTAAATTTTGTTTTTGCTTTGTTTTGTTAAATGGTATTTTGGGTGACTTGGTACACCCTAACTTAATACCAAGTGGTGACTCTATTTTTAAAATAAAGCATTTTTTCAAAATTAGTTGCCCAAAACTGTTGCATTTTTAGTTCCGGCCTTATTTTTATCTTAAAATATCATTTTTTTCAAAAAACACTTTTTCACAAAAAATCTAATTTTTCTCACACACGCACAGTTTTTCTAAAAACTTTCTTCAAGAACTTTCTTTTCGAAAAGGGTCACCGGATCGGATCGCCTTTTCGAGGCTGCGATAGTCACGAACTGACCCACTCTCCATTGATTTTGGGATGCGACAAAGATCAACTCAAATAACTCCTTAATTAAATTGAACATAGACTAGGTTAACCAAAATCTATTAGGAAATCTCCTTATCTAATCATATTGAAAGTAGGATAACAGTTTGATATGGAGCCTGTTAAAACTGCATATGATTATGATGTGATTTTGAAAAAGAAAAAAGAACAATGCTTGAAACAATCTGAATGTGCCAAAATAATTGGAAGTGTGATGTATCTAATGAACTATACTCGTCCTGATATTGGTTATGCTGTGAGTGATAGAGTAAATCCTATAATCAAAGTTGTTTTAGGGTTGCATTTCACTTTCATATGGCTTTTTCTTTATCATTTAATTACTTCTTGTTATTTATCTGAGTTTATTTAATAAAGACCATAAAATATCAACTATGTACAAGAAATTATAAGAGTTATGAAGATGAGATTTGCTCCGTTTGGATATGTATTATTTAAAGAATTATTCAGAATACTTGTTTGAGAATTTTTGTTGACTTTTTGAAAAGGTGGGAAAATGTTTGAATTTTGAAAATTTTGAAACCTTTTTTGGATACTGAATTATTATTTTGATAAAGTGTTTAGATTGTTTATAAACTTTCTAACAACTTGTTCAACTTTTTATACAATTATTCACAAAACATAAAATTTTTTACTTTGAATTTTGTTTAGAAAAATGGAAAAATGAAAGCATAACAAAACATAAAATTTTTTACTTCAAATTCTGTGACGAACATTTTCCGCTCCATATAGGGTAACAATGGAACAATGGGCGTTGACAGCATCCAGCGCCAATGAGAACTTTGAAAGCAAATAAGAGAGGTGGAATATTAGACACTCGTGTTGTAATGAGTGTCCTATAACGAGTGTTCAGTCATAGTCAAAAAGTAGAAGTGTTTGAATTTTGAAAAAATATTTGAAATTTAAAATGAAAACACTTGGTGGAAAAATTTGAACAAAAACTTTGACCAATAGAAAGGTGAATTTTTTTTCAAAAAATTCTCCACCAATCCAAACACACTTTCAAAAATTTTTCCAGAAAAACTCCAAATAATGCTATTCAAGCGGGCTCATTCTGATTACAATTAAGTTGTATTCTTGAACATCCCTATGCATAGTATTAACAAGACTAGATAATATTGATATGAATAACTAGCAAATACTCTGTCGTAACTTATTCTAAGTAGTAGTTGATCTCATTGATTATGATGTGGTGACACCTAAATTTGTATGTGAATTTTTTTATTTATTAACCCTGTACTTGAGAAAGGATGCTACAACTGGATTTTATGAATTTTTAAATATAAATAGAAGGAGACATAAACCTTATATCTAAATTAATACAAGAAATATGAGTCAAATGCAAAATCATAAAGAGTACATACTCCTTTTATAATGAAAAAATAAAATTATATCATAATTAAAATTTAGAGTTTCGGAAAACAAAATGAAGGAAATCCTAGTTGATTCAGATGAATAGTGAGGAACTTCTTTAGTTAGAGAGGCAAAACAAGATTAACACTGGTTGACATTAAAATGCAACCCCAAGATTAAGACTGGTTGACATTAAAATGCAACCTCTTAAACAAAATATCAATTGGCTTATTAGCTTGTCTAAAATAACGAAAGATAATAGGATTTGACAAAGACTGCATATTTCTTTATATAAATGATGCAAAAACCACGGATAAGACATTGAACCAGTTAGAATGTTAACCAAAATGAATGAACTTGATTCCAATTGAAAATGTGTAACTCCTTCAGCATAACATAATTGGATCCCATGTAGCATCGCCTTGAACTCTGCCTCTAAATTAGAATCATAGCCAAAAGGACAAGCAAAAGCAAATATGACTTTACCTTTCTCATATATGAGAATACCACCCCCACCAGTTAATCACAGATTGCCTTTGAATTAGCCATCAATATTTAATTTGAATCCTTTAGCTAGGGTTATCCACTTAACCATAGTCAACCTAACCTTCTTTTTCTTTTTACACATACTTGAGTATAGATCAAGCCAAGAAAATTGATTTACTTGGATTTTAAACTGCAACTCAAAGGCCATCCTAATCTCAGCATAAATATTTTGAGCAATAGATTCCCAAAATTAAGTATTACCTAAAAAACCAACCATTCTGAGCATTCCATAGGTGCCAAAAAATGAGACTAGGAGTTATGTGATGCATGAATAAAGAGAACTGATTTGAAACTGGTAATAGCCACCCTTGCATCAAGTGTACACGCACTTGAAACTCCTTTAGAAGAATTCCTCCTGGTTCTCTAAAGAAATTCCATACCTAAGTCAACATCTTTCCTAGACTAAAAACATGCTTCAAAGATTCCAATGATGGATAAATGTAGAAGGAACAACGAGACGTTTTAAATATCAAATTTCTGGATAACATCTGCAATGGGAATCCTCATAATAACAATCTCAAGAGAAAGAAAGATCTCTAGCTTGGTAAATATCTTGAGACCAAAAATAACTTAACAACGAGCCTCTTCCCATCTAATTATCATGCAAAAAATTCACAAAGCCACCTGTTGGTAACCACAAAATGTTTCCACTATACGTCTGACAGCTAACAAGTTCTTTTATGCAATAAAATCAAGGTGAGCTTGCTGGACTTGTATCGGATATCTTGACTCACAATATTTAGCAACCATAAATTCAACCCACAAGGAATTTTTTTGTCTAAGTTTTCACCATAACTTAATAGAGAAAGCATTTAAAACATCCTCCAAAGATCTAATCCTAGTTTCCCCTTCATTTATAAGAAGACATAGTTTTTCCCATTCTATCCAATGCTACCTTAAACCATTCTCATCTGCTTTTGACAAAAATCTAGTAAATACATTCTCTAGTTGAAGAGAAACACTCTTAGAAGGAGAAACACCAGCAAGTATATGTACAGTTATAGACAAAAGAACATGCCTAATCAGATCAATTTTCCTCCCATTGTTAAAAATGACTATGCCAAGACATTATCTTCTTCACAAGAGAATGAGTAATTTTCAAAAAAATTGCCTCCTTTAACCTTCATATGAATAATGAACGTCCCAAGTAATGCAACAAAAAAGATTTCCTCTAGAAACCTGGTACTTTATTAATGATCAATTTTTGAGCCAGTAGGTGTTGGGATGACAAAGGTAATTACTTTTGTTGACATTGATTTTCTGCCCAGAACAACGTTCATATGTCCTAAATGTATCCATAATCAATCGTAGTGCTCTTCAAGGTGCTCGAAAAAATGATTATGTCATTTGCAAAAGTAAGATGAGTAACAATAAGGAAACAACGAGAAGCTATGAATGCAATATATCTACAACATTGTGGAAGCTAATTAAGTGTCCTAGATAATTTTTTTGCAGCAATAACAAAGAGTTCAGGTCCAATCGGTCATCTCGACAAAGCCCCTTGGAAGCTTTAAAGAAGCCTTTAAAAACTCCACTAATAATAATAGAAAACCAGTACTTAGAAACTAATCTCTATCTCATATCAATCCACTTTTTTCCAAACCAAAAGCTCTGAGTATGCTTAATAAATGTGACCACACAAGCCAATCATATGTCATGGCCAAATTCAGTTTCAGCAACACATTTCCATCCCTTTTCTTTTCTCCCATGCCTGTGACAAGCTCTTGAGCCAACAAAAAATTCATTGTTATCAATCTACCCTTTACAAAACCACTTTGCTGCGGGGGAATGATTCAAGTAAGAATTCATACAAGTCTATTAGTCAAAAGTCTCAAAATAATCTTGTTAACGAAGTCGCAGAAATTGAGAAAAATCTTGAAGATAGGTAACTTTGGGAAGGACCACAAAAGTAGCTGTAACTTTCCTCGAAAGCTCATCTCCACAAAAGAAACCAAGCACTGCTCGATATACATCATCTACAACAATTTTTGAAGCAACTATAAAACAACTTTCCTGTAAACCTATCGCAACACTATTTCCATCCGTAGAAAAAACAACATCGCATACATCCTCCATAGAGGGAAACTCGTCAAGAATATTAATGCTTCTTCCAAAAGCAATTTTGAGATGTGAGCTAAAGAATTTACGTCACTCACCTCCTCTTGTGAAAGCAATGAGGAAAAATGTGCAAGCTTTCCTAGCAATTTCATTTTCAATGTTCAACCATTCACCATTAGAATTCTTTATATGATGGATGATTTCTTTAGTCTTTCTCTATTCTACAAGTTAATGGAAAAATCTGGAGTTTCTATTGCCCTCATTTTGCCATTTCATCCTTGCTTTTTATCACCAAGAACATTCATCCACACATAATGCTTACCCGCCCCACCTGCATGCCTCCCAAAGTATCCAAACTTCAACAATGGTGTCATAGATACCACAGTTAATCACTTCTATTCCAATTAAAGAATAGTAATAGTTATTTGTTAAACATTAAAAATGGGTGTCATTGTTACTGACCCCTATTTCCCTCCCTGATTCCATAAACCAAATACCCCCTTAGTACCTTAGACAACTCAAAATTGATCGAGTCGACAAATGTATGGATTCTTATTACATTGAGATAAACTATTGGAATAGTTTGTGGTATTTAAGGTTTAAAAGTCCAGACATAGAGGATTGATAATCAACATGAAATGGGTATTTGAAATAAACATTCAAATGAAACAGAATGTCAATTCAATAGAAATGAAATTAAGTCAAGTTTTCTAAAATGAGTGCTTATTTGATAATCTTTTATTTAGCTTAAGATGTGTTATTCTAATCTTAAAAGTTATGAGACATAGTAGCTTTAAACTTTTGTTTACATGAATAGAGATGAATTTTTTTTTTTGAGCAATACCATACACAGAAAGGGATGCCACACCTAATTTTATTAAGAAAAAATGGAACAAAAATAAGATAAGGACATAAACCTTACGTCAAAAAATGTACAAGATAAAATTTAGAACAAAAATGAAAAAGAAGTTAATAACTTGTAAAGGTAGACTCCCTTTACAAATTATTTACTCCCTTTTCTAGAGTAGGAAAGCTTAGCCTATCTATCTTAAGTGCTCCTCTAGCCATTCTTGGAAGATCCTCAATTTGATCATAGGCTCTGATTCCTGAATGAGATGTAACAGAATTTGAAAGATAATCAGCTAGTTGATTAGCTTCACATAGACAATGTTAGACTTGTGCAAATTGTTGTTCTAGTTGAAAAAGCTACTAAATATCATTGTATATGTTCCCAGGACAATTGAATTGATGTCAAAGAACTTGGACAAGCACTAATGAATACCAAGCAGTAATGCCTGTATTTTCGATAGCATACTTGTAGCTTCACAAAGCACTGTTGAAAAAGACAATTTAAATCTCCCTTGGCTATCCCGAAGAATATCACCTCCACCCGCACGTCCTAGATTTCCCTTTGAACATGCATCTGTATTTAGCTTCAAGAATTTTCCACTAGGCTTTATCCACTTTACAAACTTGTATTTGCTAATTTTGTGATTCCCACAACTTCATTACAAAAATCAAACCAAGAACAAACATGAATCTGAGCAAAAGTAAATTGTAAGTTGTACAACTCCTTAATATCAACAAAAATTCTATCACAAATCTTTTCTGGCATCATGCAAAAACCCAGAGGCAATGCCATTTCGAGAATCTCATGATAGGAAAGCCGTACTTTTGTCTTGGGTACTAAATACTAAAAAACATGCACGTTTATATTTTCAGTAAATCCTAGTGAGTGAGACCCAAGGTAAGGTAATACGAGCAGAATCGAGACATTTCTTCCTGATGAATTTGGATCACCTTCGTTTAAAAGAGGAGTCTCACCCTAAAGGATTAATTTTATGCTAGGTCTACCCTTGGCACAATAAGGGCTCCTCTAGGACATGTATGTGAATTATTTATACATTTACTAACTTTGGTATTTTTCTTTTTCTTTTGAATAATAAATTTTGACAACGCTAATAATGAAAGGACGGATTCATCATTTCCTTTTCCAATTTATATTTCAGGTACTTTAATTCATAACTTCATTTTATAGAAGCTGTAATACCCTAGAAATTCATGCAAAACCATTTATTTTGTATTATGTTCATTAGGAAAAAAAAAAAAAAGAGAAGGGCCGAAATTAGTGGAAAAATAATAAGGAATGATTTTCTATTTTACTACCATGTTGTACCTTTACCTTTAGGAATTGTACCTAGCATCTCTTGCAAGATATAATTATAGGATAAATCACAAAAACTTCTTCTAATTACCCTTTGTCAAGTGTGGTCTACTATGGTTAAGAAAGTCAAAATTTACTTTGTTCTTGTCTTGCTTTAATTGGTCAATTTTTTTCCAATTCTTTTTCATTTCTTTTTCTTCTTTACTTAGGCATTTTCTCTCTTTTCTTTTCCTCACAAATCCGGCCCTCTCTTCTCTCTTTTCTCTCCATTTTCTTTCATTTCTCTTGGAGCTTTTACTTCCATTTACTCATTTTTCAACCATAGAAATTGAGTGGAACTTCCTCCTAAGCAACAATCTTGTCTACCTAGAGGTATTTCCCATGAATTTCTCTTCTAATTTCAAGTGAAAGATCATAGTTTTTAGCTCATAAGTTATGTTTTTATGGTTAAGTATGATTGATTTTGGCCATGAAAAATGAAATTTTATTCCATGAATGTGAAGCTTGTGAACTTGTATGCCTTGTAGATAGTGAATTAAACTTGAAATGGCATGATCTAGGTTTGATTTGCTTGAAGAACTTGGAGTAGTTTATGTATTTTTGTGATGAATTTGAATGGAATTGAAGTGAGTTTGATGTGAGATTAGTAGAACTACTTGAGATTGGGTTATTGGATGTTTTCTTGCAGGTTAAAAATTTTTGGGTTAGTCCGATTGTAGGGAAAGTGCTGCCGAAATTTCGGTAAAACCTAGGAAATAAAAGTAATTAGGCTATGGTTTAAGACTTTATAAGCTTTAATTTAGTGATTTAAGTGTGCAAAAATTTTTATAGATTAGCTATTAGTGAATTAAACCTTTCCGAGCAAAACCCTAGAAAGTTAGAAAACCCTAATTTTGAAAACCCTAAACCCTAGGGTAAAACCCTAAACTCCAAAACCCTAGAAAGACTTGGGGTATTTCTTGAATTTCCTTATGAAATTTCTTAGATTTTAGTCAGGATTTTTATACGATTATTTTCTCGTGAATTTCAGGATCCGCAAGTGAGACCCAACCTTATCGCGAGATATTTTCTTAGGCTTTAAGTGAGTGTTCTTATGTGTGCATGATGCATGAAATGCCATGTAATACTTGACATTGTTATTTTGATGACTGAGATGAATTGTTATACTTGACATGATTATCTAATGAAATTTGCTACTTGAGGAAAGATGTGTACTTTATCGCATCTATTCCGCAAGGTGTTAATGCTTTCACTATTCAACGTGTTATTTGTGCATGTGACTTCCATGGTTGAGTATGTGAGAGATATAAGGTGATGGGCGTTATTCAGTGTGTGTTAATTTTCATATCCGAGTAAAGTCCTGAAAAGGCCTAACTCATGATTGAACTTTATGCATGACCCTGGACTTCCATGGCTAACTTCACCGTTACTCCACAGTTTGTCAACTTGTTGAGTTTGGGGTGATATAAGGTGTTGTGGGTTATAGGTGCATGATATTCTTTCCTATATGAGTTTCATTCCTCGAAGAGGGTAACTCTGGATTGAATCCTTCAAGTATCTCGAACTTGAGTTTTTACCTCGGTCCCGATATCCTTGTTATCTTGATTATGATCGATACTCCTGTGGTTGAGTTTGCTCTCGTATTGAGCCTGTATCCGCCATTGATTTTATGACACTTCACATTACTTGCTCATCATTTATTAAATTTGTTAATTATTATTCTTAAAGGTTTATTTGTTATTGGTATGCTGCATGACTTGGGCACTCAATGGGCTATTATAGCTTATCCTGTTCATTTGTTTTCTTTAACCAGGTTTTTCCAAAATACTAAAACTGGAAAAGCTGATTTTGGATCTAATACATGCTTTGTTTAATGTATCTGGATAGCCTGAATGTGTAGGCTTTTATTGTAAATAATATTTATATTTTAGGATGTAAAACTCTTACGATATTTATACTTTCAAGTGAATTTTATGAATGTATTTCTTTATAAATGCATTTTATTTTGGGTTAAGTGCGTTTGGACGTTTGAGCGAATGCGTGATTTGAGTCCTGGCGAGAACTAGGTAGGTAGTCCGCTAAACCCTTTGGTGCGCCTCTGGATAAGGTGGGGCTGTCACAGAAGCCACATCGTTACTAGGTCCCAAGTCAAGTTTTGAAACGTGTAAACATAAGTTCAAATCTAGAACCTTCAGAAATGACTACTCAAATAGTGTCGGTAGATTTCTTTGCATTGGGGGCTCAGTTGAGCGAAGTACTGGGCAATTTTAATGACTTAAGTGCAGAAATAGCATCACAGAGGTGCGTAATTGATCAAATCGTTGCAAACAGTAGTGGTGGTGTCGAACAATCCAATGCCGGTAGTTGACCATCCACCTGAGCAAGTTAACTAATTGCCTCTCATGTCCAATATGTAAATTGCTTCGCTTTCACCTTTTGCTAATTCAGTTGAGGGACCTTCTGTCCACTTTAATCATCACTTTCTGCATATGCACCCGAACTTTGTTCAAATGAACCTACCTAATTATTCGGTTCCCCAATCCCATCCACAAATCAACCCAAACATCCTATCCAATCCTCAGGCACCTCATTACCACATAACAAAACCTTTTGTATAGGATGTCACCTCTTAGGGAAGGCCGGCTATGAATGAAATTGCCACATCTATGGACAAGAATTTGCTTAAGAGATTTGATCGGTTTAAGGAGTTCATGAAGAAAAGTCAAGGGTTAAACAAGCATGGCTGATTGAATTATGGTGATCTTTATCCCTTCCCTGATGTTTAGCTACCATTAGGTTTCAAGACTCCTAAGTTCACTAAGTATGATAGAATTTGCAATACCAAGACTCACCTCAAGATATTCGCTAACAAGCTTGGCAAACTAGTCGATGACGAAAACTTACCCATGCGCTTATTCCCTGAGAGTCTAGAAGGTGATGCATTATATTAGTATTCGAATTTGAAGCCTCAGGAGATAAGGACTTGGTTAAATTTGTCAATTGCTTTTGTGAAGTAATATGAGTTTAACTGTGAATTAGTACCAACACGAACTACCCTAGAGAGTAGTAAGAAGAAACCTTCAGAGGATCATAAGACTTATGCCAAACATTGACGAAAGTTAGCCGCTAAGGTGGAACCTCCCATGAATGAAGAGGAGATCGCTCGTACCTTTTTTAAGGTCCATGATCCACCATACTTTGAGGAGATCTTCTGCATGACTAGGAGTTCATTTTCTACCATCATGAACAAGTTGGAAGAGTACGATTAGTTTGTCAATGCAAGTAAAATAGTTAATGTAACAACTTTGAAACTGTAATTGGAGGCTTTGCAGAATCATAATGAAAACAATGACAAGAAGAAATCGTCGTTCAATAAGAAAGAAAGGGAGACTACCTTTGTTTGGAATCAAGGCCTATCATTTAGACCCAGAACCCAGAATCATCATTTATACACAATCCCTTATCCACAACATCCCAATTCTTAATTAGTTTATCACACCACTACCTAGTCTCGCTATCCTTAACTCGATTATCCAAATGCCCAAAATATGTTCCAAAATTCCCGACCCATACCCCAAAATAACCTTTGCCCACCTATACAAAACTGCCCAAGGTCTGCTTATCCTAACAACTATGCTCTATCCAACCATCCTCAAAATGTGGCAGGTCTAGCGAACCCACTACAGAGAGGGTTTAGGACTTTCACTTCTCTTGGTTGCCCTCTAGATTAGGTGTACAAATAGTTAAAAGCAACAGGCAAAGTTGATACAATACCTGAGAAAGTTTATCCCAACGAGCTGCACCATCACTATGACCCCTGTTCTATTTGTGCTTATCATTCGGGAAGTCGAGGGCACTTTACGGCCAATTGCTAGGCTTTGAAAATATGATTCAAGACATGATTGAGGCTGGAGTGTGTTGAGGAGAAGAGGAGGACAGGCTCCGAATGTAGATAACAATCTTTTGCCTCAACATAAGCCGACTATGGGGATGATAGCGCTAGATGAAAAATTGGCCATGAGGTTAAAATTAGATACTACTGATTTCAAAGTTATTAATGAAGAAACATTGAATAATTGGACAGCTAATCACTTCCTTGTGCGGAGAGAGTGACGCTAAACTCAGGATTGCCTTTATTCAAAAATTCATTTACAAATAGGGCTTTGGAATAGATTTCTTTCTTAAGATGGTTTTGGTGTCTAGTTCATATCATGCTTTGCTTTTATTTTTCAAAAAGAAATTGTCACAAGTCCTTAGTTACTTTTCAAATAATGTTTTGTTCAAAACTTGGACTGTGTTTAGTGCTTTTCAAAAGGCTAGTGCCACTTTATATGTTTGTAAATATTCTTTTTCTAAGAAAATATAAATTTGAGTTCAATGAAACAGAAGTGTTCCTCTTTCGTCTATTTATTTAGTTGTTTTCATGCCTTTCATTTTTTTCTCCAAATGGCTAAAAATAAATGCTTATGATCTTTGGATGTTATTCTACTTAAAACTGATGATTGCCATTTCAGTATCTCCCTAAGATTTCAAAATAGTGCAAACTACTAATGAGAATTGGAGTGATATGGAAGAGAAATGTGAATGCCATGTTTAAGATTGTGAATAATACAAAGGGAAATCAAAATTTAACTGAAACGGATCAGAAGTTGATGACATTTGTACTAAGATAAAAAGTAACAGGCCTATCGTTCATATTCTCACTTGTGGACATTCGAGTTATTAAAAAAGAAAGCTATCATGAATTGTCAAAACGAGCGTAGATGTATATGAAAAATTCAGGTACAATGAAAGGAACGGACCTACAAAGGATACGACTTCAATTAATTCACAAGGGGAGTTTATAGTTTCATATCCTAAATGTTCTCACTTGTATTTGCAGTGTATTGTATAGATTAATTGTAAGGAAAATAGAGTAATGTCATATATTGGTGATTTGTAGTTAGCAACCGTGATTTTTTGTGTCCAATTCCCCTGTTGGTTGAAATTACTTTATGTGTTTTGGCAAATGCTTTCTTCAAGTACTAAGAAATAATTATTATGTGGTTTAGAGTTTTGTTCTTATAGAAAATATATCTTGTAAAGTGGTTACAATTACATCTAAAATTTTTCTTCTTTACTTAATTTTACATGTTAAATGTTGATTATGGTCAATTAGTGCAACATGTAATTTGTGATGTAATATCTATTATGAGGGATTTTTTGTACTGCAAAAATTAAAAAGAGAGAGAGAGAGAAAGAAAAAGGAAAAGAATGATATAACTTTTTCTACTCCAATAGTTCTTGTACTTAGTAACCGGGAATATTCATTCACAAATGTTGAATTTCGCGTCAAACGGTACTTGAACTATGAGTAATGTATTGCAATTTGAGCAAATAAATTGTTGAGTAACTAGGGATCTTCATCCAACCAATTTCGATTCTTGCGTAAAAAAGGCAATTTTACTTCTCAAATACAATTTTTGCTATTTTTAAAGATTGAGGTGTTGAGTAACCGAGAACCTTCAAAACCAATGTCAATATTCGCATCAAAAGACACTCTCGTATCTTAAGTAATTAGTTCACTAAAATAAAATTGCCTCAAATAAAAATAATAAAATTGATCATAGACATGAGATATCCTTTGATTGATCATATGATTCATTTACTTGTGAAATTCGGTAAGGCAAAGAAATTAAGTTGTATTCACTTAATTGTGATATAATTCCTTCCCCTTTGCTTGATATTATGAGTATTGAAGGCTAGATAATAAATTGCATAATGGTTATTTACTTGGTCTCGAGAAATACATTTTAGAAGACACATTCATAATTTCAATACTTGAACCATTAGTTGTTCTCACATTTTAAATCGTTTGAGGATAAACAATGATTCAACTATGAGAGAATTGACTAGTATCAAAATAATGCATTCTGGTATATTTCTTGATTCAAAATTTAAAATTTTGAGATAAATATAATTTTGCGTAGATTAACACACAAGTTTTTTAATTTTTTCAAGCTAAGGACATTTGAATAAAGTTCATATCAATTGGATCCCTTATCAAAAAGGAAAAGAGGTGAAGCATTACCGTATCATAACAGAAATAGGTAGTCAAGTTTTTCCCCAAATCATTAATTTAGAAAAGAAAATTGATTTTTGAATTTGGTTTAGCAAAATCTTCTTTTTAAAAAAATGAATATATGAATGTTTAGGTATTATATATTCTAGAAATACTTATCTTTTCTCTTACTTTCTTTTTTTTCTTTTTCACTCCAGCTCCCAAACTAAGCATAAGATAAACTAAAACATACCCCCTTACATCGTGAATTAGTTTCTTCAAAAAAATAATTTTCATATCTCTAAAGCTACATCCCTCAAATCAAACCCCTAAATCTAGATTGGGAAGGGAAAAATGTAGTGGCTGAAAGTGGTTGAAAGAGATAGCAGCTCGCAACTTTTGTGGTGGAGTAGTAACAGTGGCACAGTGGTAGGTTTGCATGGTCAATGGAAGCTGAGATGTCTATGGATTGGTGGCATTCATTTGCTGTTGAGCTATTGGGTTGGTGGTTTCAGGGAGTTTAAAGGCTTTTGAATGCTATTTGTTTGGTGATTATTAGTTACTGTTGGGTTTGTTTGGACTATTAATGGCAGCTTTGGGCTGATTTGTAGAGGTCTTGGTTGCTAGTTGTAGGACTTTAGGTGGTCGGCGATGATGTTTTTAGAGTTTTGAGTGATTTTGCAGGTTGTTTTGGGGACTGATGGGTGGTATTTTGGTGGCTGATTGAGGTTGGTTTAGTGGTTCTTAGGTGGCTGATTAGTAGCGTTTTTGTGGCTAGTTTTGAGGGCAACTTGGAAGTTATTTTGTGGTGTTTTAGGCAAGGGAAACTAGTGAATTTTGGACTGTTTTGGACTGTTTTTGGTGGTTGTTGTTGGGCTACTATGGTGGCTATTTTTTATGTGATTTAGGGGCTAATTGTGGATGTCTTTTGTGCAACGATGATGGTTGTTCTTAGGACTATTTGGAGGCAATCTTAGGGTTGTTAATTGGTGTTGTTTTGGCAAGCTTTAGGTGGTGTGATGTCATTCTATGAAGATGGCAGTGGTAAAGTTGGTGGAGTTGGTAATGGATCCTTATTGAGGTGAAGGTGGTGGAGTTGGTAATGGATCCTTGTTGAGTGGTGAAGGTGGTGAAGGTGGTGGTTCACGTTGGAGAAAGATGATGGATGAGTGTTTGTAACGATGTGCGTATTGTGTGCATGGTAGTGTGTGTGATTGTGTGTGTTGCAGTGTGTGTTCTTGAGTGAACAGTGTACGAGATTGTGTGTGCAATTTGTGAAACTCTGTGTTGGTGACCATGTTTGGAGTGTGTGAAAACATGAACTAAGTGTGTGAAAGTGTCTGTAGCTAAAAGTGTAAAAGTGTCTGTGTAGAGTGTGTGAAAACACATCGTTACACAATGTGTCCGAGTCTGTCTGCTACCCTAGAGATAAGTTCCTTATATACCAGGAAAATGAAAAACCTAAAACATTCTTGGTCCCATCCATTAGGAAAAAATAAAACTAAAACTAAAACTAAAATTAAAATTAAAATCATTCCATTTACATATTCCACGAACGGACCTTGGCTATTGGGCCTTTCGAATTTTTTGATTTTGGGCCAATTTTCTTGATACAAAATTTGTAAAAAAAATAAAAAGATAATGCATGAATACATTCACATGAAAATTTTAATGACAAGTGTACATTGGAAAATGCACTATTAACAAAAAAAAATCTTAAATAAATACTAAATGACTTCAAAAATTTATCAAAAAATAGAAAAAAGCTTTAAAATGCAAGTTATGAATTTAGAAATTAAAAATAGTTGAAAAAGAAATTTACAAGTTAAAATTATCATTTTGGCCCTCAGTTAACCTAATTACCAGATCTTAAACGAAAATTACAATTGATCTCGAAAAATAAAAAGTGCCCCAAAATATTAAAAAATCTAAATAGTGTATCAAAATTTAGTGTCTACACCATTAATGGTCTATCTCTTAAAATGGACCAAATGAGGATGGATTTTAATTGCCTCTCCATCAAAATGGACCAAATGAGAACTGATTTCTCTCGTAAGCTTTCACACATTGGGAGACACTTGCATGATATAGATGATAGATTTGAAAGGCTAGAGTTTGCGCATGAGTATGGCTGGAATCTCGATGAGAAAGACAATTTCAAAGCTATATCAAGATGCGTAGGAAGCACCAAGAGCATCGAAGCAAGTTCCGTCATGATACTTACTCCTCATCATCAAATAGGACCAGGACTTCCTCTGCCAAGACAAGGACTTCATCACATAGGGCAGGATCCTCCTCAAGGTCTTTTCAGTAGACTAACTAGCCCTAGTCAGTAGGATATTGTGTTTTGAGTGTTTGTAGGTTTTTAGTATGAGTTTATGTTTTTTAGTAGACTTATGCGTTTGTTGATATTAGTGGAATTTTGTTTTTGATGATTTGGTTAATGTACAAAACTAATGTTTTATTGCTTTGGTTGGTGACTTGGTTGATGTATGGACATCATAGTTCACGATTTATCCTATTAATGGTTTATGTGCTTGCTTTGGTTCATTCAAAATTTCTTTAACATGTGTTTAATTGTTAAGAGAGCAATCTTCCCATTTTATTACCATCATATTATTTCATTTTCATACAATTTTATATGATACCAAAAGAGGGAGAAATATACTTATATACAAGCACTCACTTTGGGAGAATAGTGAAAATGAGATTTTATAATGTATGCATAAATTGAGGAGAAGCTTTATAGAACACTTCACTTCCATCTTGCATATCTTCATCGGGAGTTTGAACATAAAGTGTTATTTTGATCCTCTTTCATGATTGGTTTATCATCATAAAAAATGGGAAGACTGAAGACTGTAAGGTCTAAACTATCTAAATTTTGGTGATTAACAAATGGATGATAAAGTACACTAATTATTTGTAAAATTGTTATTGCGGTTGCAATTAAGTTAGGCTGAGTGAGGTATCAAAAAAGAGAAAGGAACTGTTAAGTATCAACATTTGGATGCATCTAATTCCAGAATGGTTACGGACTCAATGCCAACTTAATACAGATAAAATACGGATGCTGATGCAAAAGAGAATGTGAATAAGTATGCGAATGGAAATGTTGAAAAATAATCTGGATAGAAAGGTTGCAGACATTCAGCATGCCTAGATGTGTTGGAAATGAATTGGATAGAAAGGTTATAGATGAAGATGCGAACGAGAAATCAGACTTAATGTAGACACTTGAAGCAGATGTCTGGATCCTAATGTGGACATCCAAATCATGAAAATTATTGAATAATAGATAGTTTGGAGATTTTCTAATTTGTACATCCTCTATAAGTATCAAATAGTGCATAATTATTAGGACCTTTTACCTAGAATGATTACAAACATTTTAGAGTGGTTCTTGGGGAAAATATTGTTCTCACTTTGTAGTCTTGTAATTTTTTGTGAGGTAATTGGTTGGTTAGGGCGTGCTTTTCTTTGTGAGGTTGAGAGTAATTCAACTGTAACTTTGTGAGGGCCGTGAATGACTTGTGAAGCTCTTGGCTAAACAAGAGCAAGCTTGGTGTGAGTAAGAGTGATTCCTCAATTATATTATTGGTATTGCTTAACCGACTTAAAGAAACACATAATGGACTCAAACTCCAAGTTGAAGGACTTGGGATTGGATGTAAGTGTCAAATTTGGTACTGAACCACTATAGATCCATTTGTGTCTCTTTGTTTACCTTTTTACTTTATTGGTTTATATTGATTAATTGTGATATCTGCTTGTTGCATTCTTACCATTATTTGGTTGCAAGTTGTTATCATTACTTTGATTATTTTGGGTGAAAATTTGACTTACTTGCACTAGATTTTATACAACCTAATTCACCCTCTTCTTAAATTACTTTCGTGACTTAGACCAATATCATCTTGGAAATGCCAAAATAATAAGAGTCAATTTTATCCCAACACATATTTTTTTTCTACTAATTCTTTTTAATTCATAATACATTCACTAATTTTTTTATTTCTAAAATTAAAGAAAAATTTCAGGTTATTTACAACTTTAATTAATAATTTTTTATGATTTTTAAATCATAATGAATTATTAAAAGCTTATAATATTTTTTTCTTTTTTCTATAAATATATCTAACGTATTATTTTTAACTTTTATGTAAACGCATAAAAGCAAAGACTTATACGTATTTGGTCTCATTACTAATTTTTTTTTACATTTTTAAATATAATGTTTATAATTATTTAAAAAATTAAAATTAATCAAAGAGTACAATTAATTTAATTTTAATGAGAATATCAAGAATTTTGAAAAAAAAATTGTTTATCAAGAATTTTGAAAAAAATTGTTAAAGTTTCTTATAGGCATAAAAATAATGCATACTACAAACAAACAAAATAAAAATATGATATATTTTCGCGCAAAGAATTTAGAGAAATTAAGCCAAATTCACTTTGATTTTATTCCATTTTGACATTTATATAAAATTATACCAAATTTTGGAAAAGAGATAAGCATTCCTTTCTGACTCGTGTTACCAAACATTAAATTGAAAAAAAAATTCAGTCCATTTTTGGGTGGAAAGATATTTTTGGTGGAAAGGTCTTTCTAGTATAGACCATTCCAGTATACCAAATGTGCAATTAAATGAATTAGGATATATACATGTGTGTGTGTGTGTGTGTATTTTTTGTATCCAATCAGAAATCATAAATTATGTTAATTGTAATTAGGATACTTTAAAACTGTAGAAAAATTAGGATTGAGAATTAAGGATTCTATAAAGGATTTAGATTGAAAATACTGTCTTTGTGATGACCCAACCAGGATATTCACCATATATTGATTGAGTGTCTGCCTAACTCTCGCCAGGACTCACGAGTCATGACTTTAAGGTAGATAAACATTACTTATAATTACAAAACTCCCAAAAATAATTTACATAGAGTGTGAGCCATCTAGGCCTCAAATTTACACCACTTTAACACACCCACACTATTACAAGTACTCTACCTCACCACCCTATCTCGTACTTAGTTACTTGTAAGGAAAACAGATATAGCAAGGGTGAGCTAGAAGCCCAGTGAGTTCCATTTGTAAAATCATTTCATATGCCTTGCCAAAATATTTATTTTAAAACAGCAGAATAGGCAAAAGTAACAACTAGTTTGTCAATATCAAATAATAATAAATTCACAAGTAAATAATGGACGATACAAATGAACCAAGTCAAGTACAGTGCCATGGCAAGAGTCCAATAATTCTCAAGTCTTGCACGCCAATATTAATATATTCTGGTGGCCACTACACGTCGGTTGGTAATCTCAAGAGTTACCCAAGTACTTCCCGTACACCTCCTTAACCAACGAAACCCCCTCGTAGGCTAGTGGGTGTCGAGATGCCAAGGCAGCCAACAGTTGGTGACCAGGCCCGCTGCCGGCTCAGCCAAAGTGGACATGCACAAGGCTGGGGCCCAAATCATGTACACATGCACAAGTACAATTACATTTCACAAGAACAAGTACTTCCCAATGTGATTAAGTACACAACTGGATTCATAGCAAGTACAAGTACATTTAACAATTACAAGTACTTCCCAGTGTGATAAAGTACACAACTAGTTCATAGCAAATTTAGGTACAATTAACAAGTATAATATCGAGTCGAGTAATAACGAGTCACACTGTTAAATTTTTCAACAAGTGACATGATTTTTTGTTAAAATTGATGTTAATAGATTAAAAAATTGATTTTAGGACACTCACTAGTATGTCAAGATTAGAGGTTCTCCAAATGCTCACTATTGAGATTGCCCAAATCACCTATCATTAGGAGACAATATAATCAATGATCGACTTGAGGTGAATGAGTAAATAATAAAATTTAGGGTTTCTCATAAGAGGAGCTTGTATACATATGAGTCTAACTCTATTTTTTTCCTCCACTAAATTTTACCAACTTGATGCCATATAAACTAGACTCAATTTAGAACATTTTTCACGAAGACATCCAATTCTAAATCCAGGTATAACCTAGCTAAATCTCAATCACAAAGTAGTTCATCAATTGTTAATGTTCAAGTTATAGTCATCCCAAGTGTCTAGATTCAATCGAGCATAACTTTTGGTAAAAAACTTGAATTGCTTCACCATTTATAGGTATGGAAACTAGTATTTAGGGACTATAACTTTCATGAAGAAAACAAATTCAGATTCCCACAACAATAGGTGCAACTTTAAACCACAACTTGACACATCATCAACCCTGTTACACAAGTTTGGTTTTCTTGCCTATTTTCATTGAATGGTGAGTTCAATCTACAAAGAATCAAGAGTCGTGGCTCATATTATTGGAAACTACAGGTCAAGGGCTACAACTTTTGTGAAGATCATCAAGTCAAATTCCAACAAGAACAGGTTCGAAATTAGTCTACAATTTGACGTTGTACTAATCCTGTTCACGCAAGTTGGATGTTTAGCCAAGTTCGTGTCATTGCTGGAGTTAATACACATAGAATCAGATTGTATTGTTTACATGATTGAAAAATCCATTATACAATCTACAACTTTTGTGAAGAACATGAGCCCAAACTCCAACAAGAACAAGTTGAAAATCTCGCTTAAATTTTACCCTTCACTAAACCTGTTCATGCAGAATCGAATTTTCAGCTCAATTTATATAATTTCTGCGATTAATCTACAAAGAAATTTGGAACTTAATTTATATCATTTTGAATCCCTATGAATCTAGTTTCTAAATCAACAAGAATCACCTCGTTTTAATTTTTCTAGACCAAGTTATGAAAGTTTTACTAAAGCTGGTCCAGCATAACAGACACACGACTTCATCAACCATAGTTCATTAAATTCAACATATGTCAAGTTATATTCGATGAAAAATCAAAAACTTTATACCATTTTAAACTAGACTCAATACAGAACAAGTTTTGAAGAGGGATCATGACCTGATTCTACTCATAACCTTTGTCAAAATTCCACTACAATACCTGCTACTTTCACGTTACTAACATATGAGAGTTCTTGTCATCAAGGCTCACCAATCTGGATTTTCTAAAATTCCCAGCTATAATTTCATACTTTATCCAACAAGTACTCAATGATATTAGTTTAATAGCTTACAAATATGCTCAAATGTTAAGAAGATTTACCTCATTTGGCTGGGTTAATTCCGTTCCCTTCTATTATCTACTTGCAGTCTACTATTGTCGACGTATATGTTACCCCCTTATTGCTGATACTTCCTTTTGTTTTCAGGTGGCTTAATTGGACAAAAGCTGGTGATGACTAGGCTATTAGCTTGCTGACTATTACCCAAGGTGTTGACGCCACCTCCTTAGCTTGGCAATTGCCCAAGCCGAGCTAAGCCACCCATTCTTCTTCATTTTCATTTTTTTTTTAACTTTTCAAAAAGATAATAAACATTTCACCATATTAATCTAATTATCACACACTACACATGTAATTATAATTTACACCAATATCTCTTGGTCTTAGTATTTCAGGTGCTATAACGTAGTACAATAATTTTGCCGACTCAACTACCAATATTACCTATCCTAGCTAATCTTAACATTAATGATATTAACACACAACTAAATGAATAAATGGTTATACAATTAAAATCTAGGGGTCATTGTGAACAACTGTAGTTTTGGTAAGTCACTTGTATGATCATCATCAGGTGCTAAATCTTTCAAATATGCAAATATACCCACTGATTTTGTTTAATCTAACATTAAGGCTACGACATCTCTGAAGTCTAGTAGTTATATATAAATAATGAAACTAAATAGTTAAATAATAAAACTACTCATATTTAATAAATTAGTAACGAGCCTCCACAGTCTTCCATATATAATATATAAATAGGATCGGAGTTAGGGACTCTTGAGGATTTAGGTTGAAAACACTACCATCCATATATAGTATATCAATCCTTAATTATCTTTTTTACTTTATTTATTTAGGCGAAAGTTGTCATTGTTTCCTCAAAATAAAATAAAAAACAAATCATGCGAAAGCGCGAACTTCCCGCTTACTGGGGCAATAAACTGCTACAAATAATTCCTGAATTCTCTCCCTCTCATATCGTTTATTTTTCCCTTTTCTAATAATCCTATATCCCCCTTCCCCCTGCCTCTGGGGTATTTACCCCTTTTGATCATTTTGATTCAAGAATACTGATCTTAACTTTCTTGTCAATCATAAACGTAAGTACCTTTTTCATGTTATCAATTTATTTGTCTACTACTCGTTTTCTTGATGTTCAAAAATCAGATTAAACATTCATACATTTTTGTGTTTGCAAAGATGATGTGATCTGAATAATGAACAACTTGATTCAATCCCACAAATATTTGTATTTATCATATATGTTTCATCTTTAATAGTCATATGGGATTGTCTTCTCTTTTTTTTTTCTTTTAAAAATGTATATTCTTATAGGAATAATTTGTTAATGTTCAATCTTATGAAATTCTATTTGTTATTATATAAGTGTTTAACATTGTTTAAATGATGGGATTTGACATATTACAATGATTTATTACAATTCTTTTGGAAGTGTGATGTCTCTATTTTTTGATAACTAGTCTAATAGTTTAGCCTTCTTCCAAAAAAGCTTTATTCTGGTGCAATTGTTTTGACGTTATCTTAGGATTTTTCAAAGAATATTTCAAGAATGAAAACTAATTGCTGTTGTTGAAATCAAGAACAAAAAATTTTAAAAAAATATGGACATAATCATCGACTTAATGTAATTTAATGCTTTGAATGATGTTAGAATTGAGGGAAAAAGAGTAAAGGACAAATACTTTGCTTTTAAATTGCCCAGAATAGCATCATGTTTCTTTTGAAAAAGCACTGTAAGACAATCACCTCCTTAAATTCTAAGCAGTGGGATGGGCATGTGAATATTTCTACTTTTACTTTCTTCCTTGCAACTCTTAGAAAAACATTTTTCATGTTGATTTACACTTTCTAACATTCTCAATGCATTTTGTTCCACAAATAAGAGTATAGGTTTATTTTATCTAAACAAAAAATAATTTGATCAGTTTTCTTGATGTATGTAAGTATCCATATGTTATAGATAGCCAATTTTCTCTACTTCATCTTTATTAGGGAGATAGATTTCATCTCTGTCCTGTGAATTATGTTTTAATAGGCCTTCTTTTTGAAATGTTTGTAAACCTTTGTCTTTTGGTTTACATAGTGAACTAATTGGTTCAAGTGATGTGCAGGTTCCCATGGATCATATTAAGGTAAATCCTGGTGAAAATACCCAGTCGACAAGCAATCCAAATTGGACAATCAATGTTCCAGATGTAAGCTTCATGAATTCTTTATAGTGGGAAAACAATATATTTTGGTTTTGCATCTAGCTCTTATTATACTTCCTATTTTGTTATTACTTCATGTATCTGTTGAGGTCTTGATGCGTATCACCCATGATTGCATTTTGATAATTCATTTCTATCTAATTCTAATTAGATGCTAATGTTCATTAGCTCAAGGGTATAAATTATTTTTAAGAACATCAAGCAATAATATGTGTGTTTCATTTGTATAGACTCATCTAGTTGTCTTTTCTTCTTTAACAGATAAGAACAATTAAAGTGAGTAACATCTCACTTTTTGCGACTGATAAAGATATCAAGGAATTCTTTTCTTTCTCTGGTGATATCCAGTATGTTGAGATGCAAAGGTTTGTCATATGAACTTGCCTATTAATTACCTTTCTTTGACAGTAAAAGCTTAACTAGGGGTGGCGTCCCTCCCCGTGTACGGGATTTTGCCAAAAAAAAAAAAAGCTTAACTAGTAATGGATTTGTCAGGGAAAGTGAAACCACCCAACTTGCTTATGTGACCTTCAAAGAATCACAGGGTGCTGATACTGCAGTGCTTTTGACTGTACGTTGTTGACAATTATGGCAATTTTGTTTCATATTTGATCTCTAGACATTTGGCTATACAGTGTTCTTTACCTGTTGAGAGAAAGTAAATAAATTGCAAGAGGAATGCACAAAATTTTGCCAAGATTTATCTTTTCAAGTATGAAATACAAGAAGAAAGGGAACAAATATCGTAAATCATAGTTCAATTTGTAAATTTTTGAGCAATAAGTTTTGAGAAGCCTAAATTACTTTTAGATGTTAATTTCTAGACATGAAATACATTAGACCTTGAGAATAGGATTCAAAAAATGATTTTACAAAATAATAGCATTAAAAGGAGTACATCCTTATGAAAATAGTTGAATTTATGTAGGTTCATTAGCTGAATTTTTTTAATTGGTGAATTATATCTATATGTTATAGGTGTAAACCTGCAATATAGTATGTACCTAAAGAAGAAGTATTTTAGTCTTATCGTTGTTATAGTAAGGACAATAGTAAATCAAACAGTTTAGAAACACTTAGAGAAAAAATTTTGATAGTATATCAGCTCTAACATAGGTAGCATAATATTAGTGTCCTCATTGAGTTGCTAGGATTAATTCTAGAGAATTTTGAAGTCTTTCAATAGATGTAGGAAGCTGTCTACCTTACATAGTTTTATTGCGAGATCAAATCCAATATATTTTGTTAATTTTGGAAAACTTCATTTGATTATTTCTTTATTATTTGTGTTTTATCCTTTCTTAATGAAATTTGAAGCTCATGTTGGTTTTTTTGTCACAGGGAGCCACTATTGCAGATCTTTCAGTTTCAATAACACCAGTTGAAAATTACCAGTTTCCTCCTAATGCTGTTCTAAACATGGTTGTTTACATTAATTTAGTAGCTTTTGTCGATTTGCCATCCTGTTTTTACAATTGAAAGTAATAAAATTATTGCAATTTTGCATCTGTTTGCCATCACTTCAAATTTTAAATATTAAAGGGTTTCAAATTTATTTTAGTCTAACTGCTTGCAAAATTCATGACAGGGTGCATTATGTTGGATTTCTATTTATTAAAATATGCATTTATGTATGAAAGCTTATGTTAATATTTGGTTTTAATAGGAACCAATTTCCACCAGCTCTACTATCCAAAAGGCGGAAGATGTAGTAAGCACAATGCTTTCCAAGGGCTTTAGTTTGGGAAAGGATGCTTTAAACAAGGCCAAAACTTTTGATGAGAAGCACCAATTAACATCAACTGCCTCAGCCACGGTTGCTTCCATTGATAGTAGATTGGGCCTCACTGAAAAGTTAAGCTTAGGAACAACTGTTGTAAATGAAAAGGTGAGAGAGATGGATCAACGCTTCCAAGTATCTGAAAAGACAAAGATTGTCTTTGCAGTTGCTGAGCAGAAAGCTAGTGTTGCAGGATCTGCAATCATGAGCAACCATTATGTGTCAACTGGAGCCTCATGGGTTTCAAGTGCATTCAACAGAGTTGCAAAGGCAGCTGAAGGAGTGAGTATGATGACCAAGGAGAAGGTTGACAAAGTTGAAGAAGAAAGAAGAGAGAACCAACAAATGGAACATGTCGCGATGGTAAATGAGTTTGCACATATCCATCTTGACAAATCCTCAGTTGGAGACGCTCCAGCATATTTGGTTAATTCTACTGATAGCAGCAAGCTTGTCTGAGTGTGACATTTTAAAAAATTTCTCCACCAATCGAAATTCAACCTTCTTTGTGTTGTATCATGTCTTATAGGTTCACTTTAAAGTACCATTAAGACCAAATTGCTGCTGCTGTTCACTGTTGTGTTATATTATGGTTTGCCGTTGCATTTTGGCGTGTATTTACTTATTTTTGCTAGACAATATACGTGGTTATTAATAGATCTTTTCAAACATAACAATATATATCACAAATCTTAATTTTATTTTAAATTCATCATGACAACATAATTCAATACTCCCAATTAATACCTCCAATTTATCGTTTTCGACAAAGCCAAAGTTCATTAACACTAAGGCATAGGCTTGAACAACTTAATTATTGTCCGTTATTTCTCTATCACTGTCAGCATATCAAACTTTATAGAACAAACATTAAAATTAATTGTTGAAAATCAAAATCATTCATATAGAGCAAACTCAATTATGGCTATAACACAGAGTTAACTTAAAATTAATTCTCTTAATTCTAAATAAAAAATTTAACGAGACAACATCTTGATTATTAATGTATGATAAACTACTTTGGCTCTTGAGATGTAATTCAAGGTCTTATTTAATAATTAAATAGTTTCATATAATGAAATTTGATCTTCACATTGCCACCACTTCATAACATGGATAGTCACTAAATATTATTTAGGAATCTTCATAACATGGACCGTAACAAACTATTATTTAGGAACCTGAATGATTTCTCCCATGTTATAATAACTAAGTTTCGATACTTTAAACTTAAGTTACAAATCAACTCAAGTGACAACTAACAACCTTTAAGCTTTCATCTTTACGTCTCACCTTTACTCATTCAACTTAAGTAACAACAGCAAATAACCTTCCCAATGCGATTACTCAAACACTAAAAAGAACCAAAATTAAAGCCCCAATAGTAGACCTTTGGATATCAAAACCACCACCATTGAAACATACGAGAATGCACAAAAGTCTCGAAAAGCCAATAAGTACTCTACAAAGAAGCAAACTTTTAAAAAAATTATTTTCATGAACAATTGCCAAAACAATAAAATCAAAACCGCCTAGTTTCTGAGAAAAAAATCTTGTCAAATTGAAGATTATAAATATACTACATCAAACCTGAGAAAATAGCAACCCAAATCCTTGAAAATCTACAAAACAGAAACATAAAAACAACTAAGGAAATTAGTAATACACAACTACAAAAATTAAATCAAATTCATGAGTATCATAGCTGGCCTGAAGGAATAAATAATGATTTTGAAACCAAAATTTAATAACATATAGGTGGGGATTGTGAAATAAAATGCATAGACAAAAGATGAGAGGTATCACAAATCCCTTCCATTACCTTGACAATATGGCCCTGCAAAGTCTTAGAGTAAAGCAGATCTATAGAGCCAAAACTAATGGAGTCTTCTGTTACAATTGGAGAGTAGTCTACTGAATTATCAAGTAATAATGCATGACAACTAGTATAATATAGTTGTATCAGACCTTCAAGGCAAACAGTGTTCCCACCCACTAATGGTGAACAAGTTGAACTACATCACTACTTCTCTTTCCAATCACTTTGATGGTCTCAACATCTTTTAGCAAAAATTGAAGATCAATTTCTTTAGCTTCTGAAGATTGTCCACACAAAAATTCAGCTAGTCATGCCTTTGAAGATTGCTTTTTCTTTATTTATTCAAAAAGATGCATACTATTACAAGCTTATAGGAGTCCTGCTATAGCATAAATAATAAGTGAATAATTATTCGCTGATACTACGCGGGAGATATTTTAGAGATCGATATATTTTCTATTATAAGAGGAGTTGTAATATCCCTACTATTTTAGTTGTTTTCTTTTTCCAATATTCTACTAATTAATTGCTACACAAGTCTCTAAAAGTTCATGTCGAGCACTAATATAGCCTATCCCATTCTGAAAAAGATCACTAGATTAATCACTACACAAGTCCTTAACACTTCATGTTGAGTATTAATTTACCTTTTCTATATTTTCTCCATTCAAATTAAGGCCAATTTTTTCATCTAGCATTGATTCAACAACAACAACTTCAAGGATCTTTTCCACCAGTTGACGCTCAATGCCCATTTTCATTGTCAATACAAAACTAGGATAGGAAATGCAAGCTCCTTGTATTTGGCTTCACAACATTGCCATTAATTTCATGGAATGCTACCTTACCCCCATATGCAATCAGATCGGGTCGAATTTCATCCAACACACTCTCAACATTTTTCCTACTGAGCGTAGGAATAAAAGATTATTTTCTTTATGTAATAAGCTTAAAAAATGATATGAAATTTAACCATCTTAGAAAGTTAAACATGACTAAGATTATTGTGGACCGCAATGAACAATATTAACGTCGCGTCCTAAAAATCGTAAAAGGTAAGGGTGCTAGGTACTAGTGGGGTCGTTGACTGTCGTGTCCCGAAAAGACGGTCTGGTCCGAGACCCTTTTGAAAAGATAGAGTTTTTGAAAAACTGTGCGTGTGTGAGAAAAAATCGTGTTTTAGTGAAAAAGTGTTATTTAGTAGAAAATGGTATTTTAAAAGAAAATAAGGTCGGGACTAGAAAATGCGACAGTTTTGGCCAACAAATTTTGAAAAAGGGTTTTATTTGAAAAATAGAGTCGCCACTTGGTATTGAGTTAAAGTGTACCAAGTCACCCGAAAAAATCGTTTAAACAAGACAAAAAGTAAAATTTTAGAAAAATTATTTAAAACCCTTTTTCGACTCTGGTCTATGAAAAAACGAGAGAAAAAGGTCCGGGAGTCACATTTGAAGAAAGAGAAGGCAAAGGCTTGCACCTAAGGCACCCTTTAAACTTAGCTGAGGCTAGTTGCAAGGTTTAATCAAAATTTTCTAAATTAAACCTAGATTCTATCGTATTCGGATGTATCTAAATGAATGCAAATCCTAAGTCTAAATGTGAATATCAGGAGGGTCGGCATGTTCCGTCGAGGCTTGGTCGGAATTATCACATTAATTGCGAAACCTGAGTCGCGACCTCGAGGGAGTCGCGAGTTTTTATGCAAAATGTGATGCAAAAAGAAGAAGAAAATAATAATATATAGTAAGTGAAGAAAGAAGGTAGGTATGCAACATAACGGGTGCGGGGGACTAATAACTCGTGACTGAATGTTTCTACTCACGGATAGGGGAACGGCCTGTACGGCACCGCTTCCCACGTAAGTAGACGACTATTTCTAGTCAAATCACACAAATGTCCTAAAGTCTAAGTGAAATGCAACATAAATGTCATGCATTTAAAAATGTGTCAAAATAATAATAATAATAATAATAATAATAATAATAATAATAATAATAATGATAATAATAGTAATAATATCACTACAAGAAAATTGACTTTTTGTGACAACAAAAAATCATCACAGAAGCCCAAAAAGTCGTCACTATAATCTACCGTGACAACTTTTTCTGCTGTCACAAGGTTGTCACAAAAAGCTCATTGTGACAACCTCAAAAAGTCGTCACAGAAGCATAATCATCAGTGACGAGCAAAAGTTGTCACAAACTATCGTCAGAAAAACATAGTCATCAGTGACGAGCAAAAGTTCGTCACAAATTTTTAACAGTTTGTGACGACTTTTCTTGTCACAAATTCACTTCCAATTTTGTCATTAATATAAGAGAAGTCATCACAAATATTGCTCAATAGTGACGACTTGTTGTTGTCACTGTAGTAGTGTTCATTAGTGACAAGAATGCTTGTCACTGATGAAATTTGCACTTAGTGACAACATTAGTAGCTTGTCACAGAAACATGGCATTAGTGACGACATTAATAGTGTTGTCACAGAACCTTGACACTAGTGAAATTTGCACTTTAGTGATAACATTAATGATGTTGTCACAGAAACATGCCATTAGTGAAATTTGTACTTAGTGACAACATTAGCAATGTTGTCACAGAAGCATGGCATCAGTGACAACATTTGTAGTATTATCACAGAAGTATGGCATTAGTAAAGTTTGCACTTAGTGACAATATTAGCAAAGTTATCACAGAAGCATGGCATTAGTGATGAGATTAATTATGTTGTCACAAAAGCATAGTATCAGTGACAAGAATTGTTGTCACTAGTGGAACTTTTTGTTGTTCAAGAGTTATTTTGTGATGATTTCTTGCCACTTGTTCACCTGTACTTTTTTTATTTATAATACAAAAATTGTCACAAATATGAACTCAACAGTAATACAAAAAATTATAGCTCGATTAATGCCGCAGTGAATAGTGATAAACGTGCAAAACTTTCAAATAGATATAGATTTGTTCATAAACATCTGCAAATCCATCAAAATATACACGAACCATAATATTTACAAAATTGACATCAATTTAAGTACTAGTGTTATTATCCACCTTAAATCCAAAAGGATGTACTACATTTAAGGTGAAAAACAAAATATAAAACAGCTATCTTCTCAAATTGATGCCATCTTCAAATTTGCATCCAAAAGGCAGCTTTCTAACAGCATTGCACTGCAATTTAAATGCAATACGAAGGGTGAGAAAATAAACAAAAAAAGCTACACAAAAAAATGAAGAAGAACACAAATAAGCAACAAAACAACTTAAATACAAATACATATCACAAACTCCTCAAAGGGTGCATCAGTTTGGTTGTACCCTTTTCTTACGAACATCAAGTGAATGTGATGAAGCTCATTGTTCCACTTATTGATATTTCTATTGCAAATACAGACAACCATAATAATTCCACCTTTTTCAAAGAAGCAAACCAACAAGTAGGGATCTCTAACCAAAGAAGTTCAAAAGACTAATTATCACTATAAACACATTTTCTAGCATCCCAAGTCAATGCAATCCTCAAAAATACCCAACAAAGAGCAGCCAACTGATGGAAATCTAAAATGGGCATTCATAGCATTAACAAACACAAGTCCAAATCTAAGCTAAGATTTTGCTTTCCAACTCCAACTACCCTGCTTTGTTGAAAATCCCTTAACCAGATGATAACAACAAAAGGGTTGTACTTGCAAAGAGAGTACAAGTACATAGAATACTGAAAAATGTAAATGAAAAATTAAATGTGATAATTATTGTGCTAGTATTAGTTATAGAATATTTTTCACATCCTGTTTCTGAAAAATATCATATTTTTCTTTGGAAAAATATACTTATGGACATACATTTATACACCAGTACTATAAAGCAAGTGCACTTTTGGCTGCAGTATCATAGTTTTGAGTTTTTTTTAATGTTCCTACAGTAAAATTGAACTTTAAAGCCACACAGTGATAAATATGTAAAACTCAACGAAAGGAGGGAGCCTACATAACTGCTTCATCTCTATTGATATAGGCAAATGCTTTTCAATTTTTCCCTTCAGTAGAAGATCAATCATTATATTCTCTATAACTATTATTATTCTTGCTCAGAATCTTTTCTTCATTCTAAATCCAAGTCAACATCTGCCTCAAGACCCAATATGTAAAGATTTTTTGTCCTCTTATGTAACTTCATGATCACCCTAATGGAAATATTATTTTTTTTGACCAGCTACATGCTTGAAATCTTATATTATTGCTACTGTTATTTGATCATATATACTCTATTTGAATAATTTACTTTTTGGTTTGACTAACTATTTTATACAGTTCCAAAAAATTGCACTCAAATATAGTGTGCACAATTAGGGAAATAGCTAATGTTCCCCTAATTGCAATTGGATGTAAGAATCTTGACAATGCATTTAGTTATAATTCCTTGACACAATACTGCTGCAACTTCCGTATAGACAATCAAATCCAGAATCACTGTTGGTTTAGACAATCAATATTAGTTGTTTTACTTGTTCAAAATCTTTGATCGCTAACTAGAATTGTCAACTTGCACTTGTTAACATATGTACAGAAATCAAAGCTACAAATGAACCACGTAAATGCACCACACATCCCCTCACACCTATACAAACCCCTCTAAACCAAGCTTAGTACCACATTATTTCACAGCATAATAGAATAGCAAATTCATCCAACTAGACATATATAGTTTGACTATAATATTGTGCCAAGTCTCACCCTTACTAACAAAATCTAAGTCGAAATTATGTCCATTATTTGTTTAGTAGATTACGTAGTTTACATCAGTGAAACAACATTGTGCAGTATAATCAATTTTTTTTGCAAAGAAATATGCTAAATTGTAAATCCAAAACATGTCTAGAAATTGGTGTAATTCCTTGAATCAAAGCATGTATAACTATTGCATGTATAAAATGGAAATTAATAACAGCATTCCAAAGACACAAACCACAACTAGCCACCAAATTTCAATAGAGCATTAGGTTCATAACTTCTAACGACACAAACTTAAAGCTAAAAGACATTCATTTGAACTAAAAATCTGATTATTAGAACAAAAATATTTAAGGCTTCATGCTAGCTACTTCATCTCCATTTTAATATTTAGTCTTGGAATGCCAAGTTTTAACAATTTTTTTAAAACCAAAATTTAAGAATAAGAACAGGATCTGATTCTTATCTAAACTTTTACATAGACATTATGGAATAGGGCCTGAAGCATGGACATTATAGAACACAAATAAGGCCTCTACCACTAAAATTCTGATCACAAAAAATAATAATAATTCCATAAATTTCTTATCTCCACAATTTAACCAATCAAGACATAAACATAATTAGATCAATCAAAATTCAGTTACAATAACCCCAGCTATGCATCCATCACACATGCACTAAATCCATTCATTAGAGCCCATGATATTGAACCAGAACAAGCCAAACCCTCAAAGCAACTAACGAAAGAAGTTCAAAAGATCAATACTTACACCAAGTCGAAAAAATCCCAACATAAATTTCACACTTCCACTGCCTCAACTGATCATCGAACAGCCCTTAAAAGAGCAAAAAATCAATCCTTTTAGGATTATTTACATCCCCCTTTTTCTTTTCTTCACATAAAAATTGCAAATTAGTTCAAGAGATCAATGCTTTATAACAAGTTATACTGGGGTTTATTGAACTACTGCTACAACAAAGAAATTATATATTTATCTTGTCATCTATGATGTGTTAAAATCAGAAAATACATAGACAAGGGAGCAAAAATTATAAGAAACCCAAATAAAATGACATAAAAAATACATCAACGAATTGAGAAATTAATGAAAAATACATACTAACTTATAGTGGAGGAGGCTATGGTGGAACACATGTCATAACAGAGAGACGAAGAAGCACGGAGATGCGGAGGAGGATGAGGTAGATAAAGAGAGTTACAGAGAAGGTGGGGGTGGGGAAAAAGGCTGATGTGAATGGGGGAAGAGAATTCGGTGAATGAGGGGAGAATGGATGTGAGCAAAGCAATAATTGTTGAACAAACGGGGAGGGAAAAAAACTTATCCCAATTTCACATTTTCGAAAAAAAATTTTAAGCGCTTATTTTCAGCGCCAAGTGAAAACCAAGTTGTGTGTATATCATTTGTTCTCACATGATTAAGTGTCATAACAGGTGTTCTAATGTGACATGTTATATTTTTTTAATTAAAAAATAAAAAAAGAAAATAATGTTACATTACTAATCTTGTTCAATTTATGACATTCAACACTCAAATGTCCTAATAGAGCTATAAAATGACATTTATAAAAAAGTGTCATTATAGATGTGTCAGGATAAGTGTTTTTTCTTGTAGTGTAGGTGATGAGAAAATACATTAGATGGCAAACTTAGTAGTTGAAGAGAAGGAAAAGTGTGGAAAACCAGTAAAAAAGGGCCAGCCTGAAGGCTTAAAGGCATGCAAAGTTTGACTGAAAAATAAGTTGAAAATAAGAAGCATGAGGTGTCAAGCTTTTGGGGTTTAATGGCAAACTTAGTAGTTGAAGCAAGCACCTCATGTGCAGCCAACTTAATAGCTTCATTAAATGAGATAAGAGCAACAGAAAATGGGGAGAAAAAATGGACCCAAAATCATGCAAGAAGGAAGGAGAATAAAAGAAATAAAGCTTGGGCTGAAAATTTGAAAGTAGGAGGTGGCCAATGAGAGCATGAGCTGGCTTTACATGGTGAATTGAAGCTTTAAACAGGTTGGTGAAGTGGACAGCTAACCATAAAAATAGTTTAAGGTCTGATGCTTGAAGAAAAACCAAATGAAAAGAAAGAAAAAAGGGCTGAAAATCGTGAGAAAAATAGAGAGAAAATTCTGGTAAAGAAAACTGGAAATTGGAAGAAGCTTGAAGGTAACATTTCTACCTTAATCTCTTGACCAATTACATGTGTTGTTTAGCCAAGTATGGATCATAATCATTGAGAAATGAGGTTTTACGTGCTGAATGGAAGGTGAAAATATAGTAGAAATTAGGAAGTGTTGAGCCAAGAAAGAGTAAATATGCATAAACCAGTAAAACAGTCACCCCGACACAGCTTTCAAAAATTGGCCATAACTTTGTGTAGAAAATTCAAAATTGGATGCCGTTTGTTGTGCTAGAAACTAGATTCAAGGTCACTTTCATGGTATGAAAATCATGTTCTGATTCATTTTGTATAGATACCAGAATTGTTTGGAAATTGACTAAAAATCTGGACCTGCAAAGAACAGGGTTGGTGAAGTCTTAACTTGTAAGCCAATTTTAAGTTTGATATGGTTCGGATATGAATTTGAGCCCTTCATAAGAGTTTTAGTGCTTGGATTTTAGTTTCCATTCATGTAAATATCATGTTCATACGAGCTATATCCTGATCGATATGCCTAATTGAAAAGAAACACCTGGCTGAACTGAAAATCTGATTTTGCACAAGATAGGTTTGCAACTGGGCTGAATTGTGGCTGCATTTTGACTCGGTTATGTTTTTTATTTTTAAATTATTTCTTCTTAAAAGTTGTAGTAAATTGAATCTAGTTTTCAACGGTACCAAGATTGTAGCATTTGAATGAGTATAGCTCAAGTTATGTTCAAACGAATAGACCCTGCACAGGCAGCCATAGGAGGATCCGCGAGAATGAAGCCCAAGGCTCCACCCACGTTTCCTCTCCAGATTGCTCCTGCTAGGATAGTTTTCTTGGTCCATTGGGACTCTAAAAGACTTAGGAACATGCACTAAAGGCCTAGTTGACAATTTAGTAGTATATAAACAAAAGAGAGAGTCACATGGGTGCATATATATGGAAGAATCCTATCATGGATATTGATTGTCATAAATGAAGAAAGCAAATTTTGATGCATAAGAAAAACATCAATTAATTAAAAGTCAAAGGCTAAAAACTTGAGCCAATCACATGGTCGGTAGTTAACTGCATTTGGACGAACTAAACATCCTTGCTCTTTCCAATGCACCCTATAATTCTTCCCTTAATGGGGTATGGATCACCTGCAAGTAAGATTGCTTCAAATCTAACTGTTTCCTTCAATTTTATATGGAGTTAAAGTCCAACCCCTTCACTCCATGCCTATATATACCGCACCAAGTCGTGTATCTTAGCCATCCTGAGCAAGAAATAGCAGAGATGGAAATTCCTGTGATTGACTTCAAGAAGCTTGATGGTGAGAGCAGGAACAAAACAGTAGCTCTTCTCCACCAAGCTTGTGAGAAATGGGGCTTCTTTATGGTAACAAATTTTTTCATTTTACTATATGAACACATGAAATTCTTGTCCAAAATATAACATCCAAATTCTTGCAGATTGAGAACCATAACATTGACAGAGAATTGATGGAGAAAGTGAAGGCATTGGTGAATCAACACTACGAACAAAACATGAAGGATAGATTTCATAACTCAGAGGTAGTAAAGAGCTTAGAGGATAAGAAAATCACCAGAAACATTGACTGGGAAAGTGCCTTTTTCATCTGGCATCGACCAGAGTCCAACATCAACGAGATTGCGAATCTCTCAATGGACTTTCAGTAAGTCCTCATCACAATGTGCTTCCAGCTTTGAAAATCAATGATGAGGCTTTAAGATATACAGTTCTAACAACAGTATCTTGCAACCATCAGAACAATTAAAAATTATTGGATGGAAAAACCAATAATAATTATGATGCTCAAAACTTTACCTATGCGTGAAATTTTTCTGACAAATAAAATTATCCACGAAAATAACCCCTAAAAAAATTATTCATCAACTGGGTCTTTTAACCCCTAATGTTACCTGGAATTGTTCCTAAACTTGATGCCACTTTCATGAGAGTGGAGAGACAAGCTAAATTTGGACAATTTCAGTGGGATTGGAGTGGGATTGGAGTGGGTTTTGAGTGGAAAAGCTAGGAATTTATATAGAAATAGTGCCAGTAGAGAGAACGAGTGAGTGCCCTTCTCTACTAGACGAAATCATCTTCTTCAATTTTCTCACCTTGCAGCTGATCGGAAGCTTTGCTTGAATTTCTGGTGAGAAAGAAAGAAGAGATAGCGTAGAAGATGGATAGAGAGAGGGGAGAAGATTTTGTCTAAATTTGGCTAAGTGTTTTCCCACCTAAACACCGTCTAAAATTTTGTCCAAGTTTTTGTGTTCCCTCTTTTAATTTCTTGCAACTATTTCGTCCCTCTCTTTCCTCATGTATTTTTCTTTTTTTTTTCCTCATCTATATGTGATTAAGCTTTTCTATTATTTGAAGTTTTCTTTCCTTTTTCTACAAATTATATTAAAATCATCTATTTATAACCTCATATACCAGCTAGCCCACCACTGACCTCAAAGTTTTTTCCAATTTTTCTCTTTTTTTTCTCAATTTTTCCTATTTTTCTCCATTTTCTTTCCTAATTTTTCTCTTTTTTTTTCTCACAAAAATATGGGGCCAGGTCATAATTCAAGTCATACTACAAAATTCAATCACTCAACAAAAAAAATATTTTTATGATTAAAAAATTATTTTAATGAAAATTTTTTTTGGTACTCATTTTATGGTTATATCAATTATGTACAAGTGACATTTTGATGATCACTTTAGTTGATCAAATAATCAAAATAATTTGCTAATAGATGTATTGAACCTATTTGGTACAAATACTGGTTCATTAATAGTAAACAATGTAATTAAGGATGACAATTTATCCGTATTGGATCAACATATTAACGACACAATTGGAAATGGATCAGGTTGGGTCATGTGGGTTGACATGTAACCACACAAAGGGTACATACACGCACACATATATACATACATAGACACACACACAGAAATATCAAGTGCATTTTACATGAAATATCAATGATGGCACTCATTCCAGCATAAGATCAGTGACAATGTTTTTAAATTTTTGTAATGGTTAACTGTCTCTTTACTTGTTCTTAGGATTATGGTTAACAATCATAACTTCTTTTTCTCGTTTTACGATCCATGCTTGACAGTCACTGTGCTCATTCCCCCTCCCACTTCTACCTTACGATCCATAGTCATTAATTTATTCATCTCATTGTAGTACACCTAGATCGGCTAATTTAGGCACATAAACTCTTTGGACCTTGTGAGTGAAGCCTCAGAAGCCAAAGTCACTGTACTCCTCCTACGATTAAGCTTACTAACTAATTTCAATTTTAATTCTCCATAGATTGTTGGTATCTATTAAGTACTAAAAGTAAGTAAGTAAGTAAGTAAGTAAGTTAATAGTTCTTTTTCTAAAAATTTAAAAATTGACCTTTTGATTCAATATTTAGTAAAACATAATTTTCTTATTATTTATAATACATTAAGTAGTCATGCTTAATTTATGTTCAAAACTTTATAATTTATTTGATTACAATTCAATAATTAGTGTCAGTATGAGCATAATAATCGTGTAAATTGTAATGATTTTGTTTATGGTGCTTTATCTTGTGAAGTAGCTACGGGCTTATTTTCTCTTGTCGTGGGGTTAAATTGCAAAACAAAGGGTGTCATATTACAATTAATGAAATTATTTTATCATATATGGGGCCCAATTGCAAAAGATAGGTATCCACAATAGACATAATGAAATTGGTTTATCACATATGTCCTAACTTGGAAAACACAAGATGCCATAGTAGGATTAACGAAATTGGTGTATTATATTTGATAAATTGCAAAAATCAAGATTCGCATGGTGGAATTAATGAACATATCCTTTAGACATTAACAACTACTTGTCGTCATTGAATTGTGTCAATTGTGACTACTAAACCATGGTATCACTAACGACCAATTTACTGTAACTCATCTGGGACTGACACCAATGTCGTCATTAAAGTGACTCAGTTGTGACGACATGCACGTGTTGTCACTAATAAAAGTCCACTTGAGCTCATTTGTGATGACACCAAATGTCGTCACTAAAGTGTGTCAACAGTGACAACTACGATGTTGTCATTGATGACCAGCCAATTTAAACTCATCTGTGATGACACCAATGTCGTCACTGAAGTGATTCAACTGTGACGACATACACGTGTTGTCACTAATAACCAGTCCATTTGAACTTATTTGTGACGACACCAAATGTCGTCACTGAAATGTGTCAACAGTGACAACTACAATGTTGTCACTCACGATTAGTTTACTTAAACTCATCAGTGACGACATCATTGTCGTCACTGAAGTGATTCAATTGTGATGACATAGACATGTTGTCACTAATAACTAATGTACTGGAGCTCATTTGTGACGACAACAAATGTCGTCACTGAAGTGCGTCGATAGTGACAACTATTATGTTGTCACTAGTAACAAGTCAACTGAAACTCATCTGTGACGGCATGAATGTCGTCACAGATGTGTATCAATTGTGACGACCATTTATTCTTGTCACTAATGACAATTCTACTTAAGCTCATTTGTGACGACATTAGATGTCGTCATAGAAAATATTGTTTTAGTGACAACTTTTTCTTATGTTGTCACAAAGTCAATTTCCCGCCATGCTATCACTTAGGCGCCACACCATTTTGTGACGACCAATCCTAGGTTGTCACTAATGACTAGTGTATTTGAGGTCATCTGTGACGAGATCGGATGTCGTCACTGAAGTATATCAACTGTGACGAAGTTTTTCGTTGTCACTGAGAATGTTGTCACAAAAAGTCAATTTTCTTGTAGTATCATGCCAAATGAAAAGAAAACTAAAATGTGTGAAATGTGAAATGCACATGAATGCACCTAACACTAAAATGTCCTAAGGGTCTAGTGTTGGACTAGCCCGTTCTAAAAAAATCCCACTAGCGTTGGACTAGCGAGAAACGAATGAAGCCACAACTAGTGTTAGACTAGTGTGGTGACGGAATAACATAAAACATGAATTTAAATAATAAAACGTGAATTAAAAGCAACTTAAACATATAAAGACATATAAAGTCAAGTAGGAGCACATAACACATTAGCATAATATTCTAGATGCAAATATCCTAAGGAAAGCGAAAAAAGAAATAAACATGTAAGCACACAAAAGTAAATAAACCCTAACTATTACACCGGGGGGCTTGATTTACAATTAAGGGGGAAAATTAAAAATGCCCTATCTATTACATTTTCTATCTAATTACACAATTTTTGCTAAAATATGAGAAAAATAATCTAACTAAATGCAAAAAACTATTACATTTTTTGCCAAAATAATAATAAAGAAATAATAAAATTTAAAATTAAATAGCATACAAGAAATAAATAGACAAAGAACATGCAAGATAGGAAATATATGAATAAAAATGCATAAAAATCACGTAAGGTATATTGGAGCGCATAAGAGGAAAAATCAGCGAAGAGTAGGGATACTTCTTGAAGACCCTGTACAAATACTTAAGAAAATGAACACACACGTCAATGTATCACAATATAAATAAATAAAACCTAAAAATGTGTAAATATTTACAAATTGGAGTAAAATGTAAAGTCTAGCAATTAAAGGACTAAAATAAAATTTTATAAAACTTAGGGGGTAGAAATTAGAAATTCACATAAGTCTAAGGGGTAGCAATGCAAAATCAAGGTAATTTGGGGGGGGGAAGCAAAACGGTAAATTCTAGCAAAGCTAAGGACTAAAAAACATAAATTCCACCCTCAATAGGGGCCTAAAACTAAAATCTAGCCATTTTAGAAGGACTAAAACATGGATTCATATTTTTGTGACAAAATAACCAGAAAATTAAGAATGCATAGCTAAATTAAAACTAAACTAATCAAGTAAGAGAAAAACTTAAATTAAAACAAATCAAAAGAAAATAACTAAATAAACAAACTAAAGACGAAACTGAAATATTAAGACACAATTTCCTAATCTATTTTAATGGAGTGAAGAAAAATTTACTTCATCAACATTAAAATATCATATGTGCATATTAATATTGCAGCAACTAGGGGGGGTCACATTGATCATTAAGGCCTAAATGAAAGAATAGAACCGAAAGGGGTTAATTTATAAAATTCAAGAGCCTAAATGCAACAAAGAATAAAGAAAAATAAAATAAATAAATAAATAAATAAACAAAGGCATGTCGCCAGTACTTAAGACCCAAAGACGAAAAACGCAAATATTCAGCTTATGATAAAATCATTGAAGTCAAGGGCTACGCTAAATTGAAACCCAAATAATGTTAAAATAAGTAATTAATCAAATTGGTTAGATGAATTAAGAAAGTCAGATAACAACAAAGTAACCATTATTAACCTAACTAGATGAATAAACAAAGCATAGTAGAAGGACCCAAAACCCGAGACATCCAAAGCTCCCAAATCATTATCAGTAAATTATTTTAAGAATCAAAATTCCTAAAACTAAACACCAATCCCCAATTTGCTTGCTCCGTCGCTTTTAATTAATCGTAAATGAGCCAAAAGAAAAAGAAAAAAAGAAAAAAAAGACTAAAGGAATAAAACCCATAAAAAAAAATCCCAGAACCCAATTGATCGAATAAGTCATATTGACCAATTCCTGAAATCTCTTTTCTTCCCCTTTTCTCTGTGTCTCTACAACTCTATTTTTCACTCTTTTCCTATCCTGCATTTCTTTCAGCAGACTCTCTATTCTTGCTTTATTCTCTCTATTTTTCCCTTTTCCTTCCTTCTCTCTCCGTCTCTTTTCTCTTTCTAGATAGTATGACGATGGGTGCTTCGTGCTTGATGAGCTGTAATGGTGATGAAGCGGGGAGTTGCAGGGGGTAATTTAAGTGGTTTTGATGAAATTTTTTACTAGATTTGTGGCTGGTTCTTGTTCTATTGAGGGTGATGACAAGTATGGGCTGTGACGTGCTGTGGAGCTGCAGTTCACAGTGAAGGGGGGAGTCATTGGGTTGGGTGTTGGGTGGAAATTGTTGGAGAACGGTGGTATGGGAAAGCTTTGGTTGATGGTTGTGCATAGTGGTTCGGATGTGGCTCCGGAGGATTGGGCTGGGGTGGTGCCGTCTGGTTTTGACTGATTGTGATTTGTGAATTTGTGGGGCTAACTGTGGCCACTTAGGGATGACATTGGAGGGTGTTTATCGGTGATGAAGATGGCTGTAACCGGAAGTATTAGAGGTGGCTGAGGCCTGCTGGTGATGGTTTGAGGCTCCGGCAGTAATTGGGCAATGGCGTTGAACTTGATTTTTGTTGTATTCGTTGTTCTTTGTGCGAGATTTTTTTTTTTTTGTGGCAGGCTGTGCAGGTTTTGTTTGCTGTGATGTGTTTGTGCTTGTGTATCTATGTATTCTATGTGTGTGTGAATCTGTGTATGTGTGCTGTCTATGAGTGTTTGTTGGTTGTCACAGGGGAGGCGTTTGGTTGCAAATGGTTGTTCTCGATGGTTATTTTTTTTGTTTGTTTTTGATAGCTGATTTATAGGACTGCTTTGCAGTGAATGAGGGGATGGACGTTAGTAGTAATGGGATGTTTGTGAAGGATTGAGGGCTGAAATGTCTGATTGTTTGCTTGGGTTGATTTTGGTTGTTATAGAAAGTGGTTGTGTCTGAAAATTGGGGCTGCGTTGGGCAGGGATTTTTGTCGTAATCTGGTGGAGGTTCTGTAGAATTGCTGATGAAAGCTTGGTTGAGAGGAAAATGGAGAGGCCGGTTGTGATTTGGTGGAAGAAATGGAAAGAAAAACGTTGAATAAGAATAGTAAATAGGAGAGACTAAATTCAAAACTACATGAAGAAAACAGGCCCAGGACTGAAACAGAGAGAAAGAAAAGAAACCGGAAGAAAACAAAAAAAGAAGAAAAATTTTAACTAAATTCTCAAATAAATAAGCAAAGTTAACTAATTTTTTACATAGAAAATGGATGAAGAGAGCATCAAAACAGAGAAGAACTCTCTTTTTTGAAGCTGGAAGAGAATCTGATGAACAGTAAAGGTTTCCTTAAAGAAGCGAGGAACAGTAGACGTCTTGATAAGGAAACGGCTGAGTGTGTGTGGCTTAGATGAAAAAATGTGTGATTTGATCCTAATAGATAAGAAAGGTGTGTGTTTAGGGTTTTCTAATTTTTTCTTTTTTTTTGCTGATTAAAAGGGGTATTTATAGGCCACTTGTCTTGTCGGCCAAGAATGCTATAAACAACGCGTTCGGGGTGTGAAATGACGATTTTGCCCCTGAACAACGAAAATACACAAAAAATAGATATTAGCCTAAAAAATTTATCAAAAATTAAAATTAAGCTTAAAACATTAGAAAATGCCCTTTTGACTCAAAATTTGACAAAAAATGAATTTAAACTATAAAATGACGATTTTGTCCTTGGACAATAAAAATTTACAGAAAAATAGCTATTGACCTTGAAAAATTACCAAAAATTAAAAATAAGCTTAAAACACTAGAAAATGCATTTTTGACTTAAAATTGGTGAAAAATAAATTTAAACTGTAAAATGACGATTTTGCCCTCGAACAATGAAAATTCACAGAAAAATAGTTATTGTCCTCAAAAAATTATCAAAACTTACAAATAAGTTTAAAACATTAGAAAATGCATTTTTGACTCAAAATTGGTGAAAATGAATATAAACTGTAAAATAACGATTTTGCCCTCGAATAATGAAAATTCACAGAAAAATAGTAATCGTCTCTGAAAAAATCAAGAAAATTCAAAACATGCTTAAAGAATTAGAAAAATGAATTTGGAACTAAATATGAGCTAAAATGGTATTCGTGAGGCAAAATTACCATTTTGACCTTGTGCTGGTAAAAATATAAAAAATGCCAATTAAATCTAGAAAAAATCATAAAAAATAAAAAATATGTATGAAAATAAAAATGTGAATTTAAACCCCCCAAAACTAATGAAAAAGTATTTACAAATAAAAATTACTATTTTGCCCCCAAGATTATTGAAAAAATTAAAATTTGTCTCCAAAAATATAAATACCTCCCTAACGTTTGACAAGTAAATGGTGTGTCAAAATTTGGTGTCTACAATTTATACTCAAAATACAATCAAATGTTCGAAAGTAATTAACAATGAAAGTCAAAATGAGAGATCTTAGAAAATAAAATGACACATAAGCTATATTCTATCAATAAAATGTCATTATACACAAGAAAAAGAAAGACAAATTCTCATCTTCCCAAGTTCCCCTTGTGTATTCAATTAATATCTATGTTGTACATATTTTGAATCCCATAGATTGTCCTTCATTTGATACTAAAACTTAATAATTACACTTGTATATGACACAAACAAAAAGAAAATATACCTTATATATGACAAAAAGTAAACGAAAATATACCTGAGAATCTTGTTATAGCTTCTTTTGCTTCCAGATCCTTTTAATTAGAAAAATATTTTAGGACCTTACCTAAGAAAATTTTTTATTAGTTGTTAACCAAATTTAAACCACTAAAAAAGCTTCAGGTAATACATTTTTATTTGGATGAAATAGAACAATAATATTTAAAATGCTAAGCAATTTTTCATGATAAGAATTTCCACTTATTCTTAAAGTAAAGAGAAATTATTAATTAAAAAAGACACAACAAATAATACCAGTTCGTTTTGTCATATGTTGCTAATCTAATGGAGCAAAAACACTTGAACAATATTTTGTACCAAGGAAACAAAAGAGAAAAAATTATGTTTTGCAAAAACAGTTAAACAA